>VMDO01023214.1:19724-32139 GCA_007922755.1 Pedetes capensis | reverse complement strand
AAGATCCCAAATAGCCAAAGTAATTTAATTCTGAATAAAAAGAGTAATACAGGGGACATCACAATATCTGATACCAAGTTATGCTACAGAGCCATAGTAACAAAACCAGCAGGGTACTGGCACAAAAACAGACATGTAAACCAATGGAATAGAACAGAGAACCCAGAAATCAACCCATGCAGCTAAAAACACCTGGTTTTCAACAAAGGTGCCAAAAATGTATATTGGAGAAAAGGCCAACTATTCAACAAATGGTGCTGGGAAAACTGGACATCCATATGTGGAAGAATAAAACTATATCCCTATCTCTCACCTTGTACAAAAATAAACTCAAAATAGGTCAATGGCCTTAACGTAAAATCTGAAACATTGAAAATACTAGAGGAAAACATAGGGAAGACACTTCAAAATATAGGCATAGGCAAGTACTGTCTAGAGAAGACTCCAATAGCCCAGGAAATTGTAGTGAGCATTAACAAATGGAATTGCATGAAATTAAAAAGCTTATGCATTGTCAGATGCAGTCCCAATGATTTGGGAGGCAGAGGCAGAAGGATCACAGATTTGAGGCCAGAGGCAGCCTGCTTAACATAGTAAGACCGTACCTCAAGATAAAAAATTTAAAAATGGGCTGAAGCACAGCCCAGTGGTAGAGCACTTGCAAAATAGGTGCAAGGCCCAGAGTTCAACCCCCAAGTACTACAAAAAAATAAATAAATAAAAATAAAAAAATATAAAGCTTCTGCACAGCAAAGGAAACAACTAATAGAATAGAGAGTGGGTGAATGGGAGAATGGGAAAAACCATAGTCAATTATACATCTGATAGAGGATTAATATCTAGAATATATAAAGAACTCAAAAAATTAAACCCCAAAACCCCAAATAACCAAATTAATAAATGAACTAATGAGTTCAATCATTCTCAAAAGAGGAAATTCAATGGCTAATACCTATATGAAAAAAAATATTCAGTGTCCTTAGCCACTGGGGAAACGCAAACCAAAACCACATTAAGATTCCCTCTTACCCCAGTCCGAATGGATAACATCAACAAAACAAACAACAAATTCTGGCAAGGACATGGGGAAAAAGTAATCCTTATACGCTGCTGATGGGATGTAAATTAATAAAACCATTACAGAAATCAGTGTGGAGGTTTCTCAGAAAGCTAAAAATAGAACTATCATATGATCCAGCTATACCACTCCTGGGTATATACCCAAAAGAATCTATTATTAAGTGCAAGTGTCTTTATACACTTGCACTTCCATGTTCATGGCAGCACACTTCACAATAGCCAACATGTGGAATCAGCCTAGAAGTCCATCAACAGATGAGTGGATAAAGAAAATGTGGTGTATATACACCACATTCAAGGTTGAAGAATGAAATTATGTCATTTGCAGGAAATACATGGAACTGGAGATCATCATATTAAGCAAAATGAGCTCAATTCTGAAAGAAAAATACAATATGATCTCTCTTATATGCTGAAGCTACATTGAAAAACAAAACAAAACATGTATTTATGATATTCGAAAGTAAAAGGGGACTATCTAGAGGGAGGAAAGGAAAAGCAGGAAGAGGGAGGGAGAAACACAGGGGGTAAAGGGGTGAATAAGTATAAAGGACACTGTACAGTTGTGTGAAAATGCCATTATTAAATCTATATACTATACACTCATTAAAAAGAAAAATTTTTAAATGAATAAATAAAATAAAATGTTAAAAACAATAGTCTTTGCAAATAATGACGCTGGAACAACTGGTCAGCTACCTGAACAACACGAATCTGGACACATGACTTCCCTTCCAGTGTGCAATTGCACAGTAGAGTGAGGATAGATAACAATAATATAGCGTACCTTTTGAAAAGCTAGAAGAAAGGAGTTTGAAAGTTTTCAACCAGCAAGAAATAATAAATGTTTGAGGATACAGATCTGTTTAACCTGATTTAAACATTAGATAATGTATACATGTATTAAAACATCACATAGTACTCCATTAATATGTATAATTTTTATGCTTTATATTTTAGTTAAAAATAAAAGAATTGAAACCTGGGTTAAAAGGAAGACTGATTTGAACACTTGTGTTTTGGATTTTCAAATTCTTTACTCTTTTACTGACTAATCTTTTATTTTATTCCAGCATGCATAAAGGAACAAAGGAGTATCTTAATAGAAAGGGAACTTTCCTGGGTAGACCTGAGAAGACTTGAAGATTTGGGGTCCCTCAGAGATATAAGTGGCTCACATGGACTGATTGGGAGGGCTTTGGGTGGACCACCAGTCCACACTGTGAATCCCTGACTGAGCTGAGACCCTGAGATATTGCTCAGATATGACCCAGTGTCCAATGGTGGCAGGTGAGTGAAGGTTGATGAGTGACTAACCTGAAAAATCCCTTGCATCCTTCACATGTCAGGACATTGAAGTGATAGCCATTGGCCTTGTCCCCACATACACGGCAGATTTGGAGACCCTCATCTTTACCCGCACTGATGGTAGGCTTTCCTGAGATAGAGGCTGCTGCTTCACAGTGCACAACATGGCTCCAACTTTCTTCAGGTCTCATCTCCAGGTTTCCTTCTGGGACTCTTGGACTAGAAGTGGGGGATAAAAACATACAGGGAATGAAAGGACTGGACAGTGATGTGCTGAGGCAGCAGAAGGGACACTTTGTCCCTTCTGACTGTGGCTCACACTGGAGTTTGATGCTATACCAGAGAATTGACCTCTCATGGAAAAAAAAAAATGTGGCTGGTGTTTGGATTCTTATCAAGAAAGATGTGTCCCTGACGCTGGGGTAGAACACACGACCAGGAACAGGGGAGAAGAGACTGAGAAAAGAGGAGGCTGCCAGGGTTGGATCATGGGGCAGTACTTGAGTGGATTCAGGGGAGGAGGTCAAAGACCTAAACAGAGAACAGTTCCTGGTACAAGCTAGTGTTTAAGATGATTTCTGGGGCTGGGGAGATCTAGGGAAGATGATCCTTCAGGCATAACATGGCCCAAGCTCCCAGAGAGAACTGGAAATGCCAAGCAGAAAGAGGGTCTTCAATAGAATAGCCAAGCAGATGGGGAGACAGTGAGAGTGGAGCCACGAATGCAGGAAGAAAGTGATCCACATCCTAGGGGAGTTGGAATATAAGCGCCTATCAAAGAACTTCTGTCAATTAATAGAGCTGCACTCAAGATATTTTCTCTAGCATGTCCACCTTAAGAGTATGACTTGAATTCTACTTGGAATGGACACTGAAGATGGTAAGCACTAATCAGAGACTGACCTCCACTATGCCCCCAAACGTCTGTCTAGGGCAACCAAACCACAAATGACATTGGCCTTTGCTTGTTTGTTTGTCTGTTTTATTTTTGTTTAGGGACAAGGTCTCACTGTGTAGCCTAGATTGTCCCCTGTTTAGGGACAAGGCCTCACTGTGTAGACCAGGCTGGCCTCAAACTCACATCGTTAAGCCTCCTGCCTCAGCCTCCCAAGTGCTGGGATTACAGGCATGTACCTCCATGCATGGCTTGATGTTGCATTTTCCAAAACCAAAATAAAACTCTTAATAAAATTTCAACCCACAAAATAATAACTTCTATTTTTAGCATCATGAAAGATGATATCTGAGAGTTTCACTTGTAAGAGTGAATAGGAAATTAATCAATCCATGACTTTGGCTTTCCAGAAAACTGTGAATAAAATAGGTCGACTAGAAGAAATTTGAACTAAACAAGTAGGAAGGGGCTCTTCCTTGATTGTTCAAATCATAATCTTAACTTCAGCGGGCTTGAGAAAAAAGTTATATGTTGTGTGTTCACAAAAACCTTAAAACAGGGATTTCATTTAAAGTGCTCTTGGGAATTGGGCACCCTGGTGAAAGCCTGTAATCCCAGCAACTCAGGAGATTGAGGCAGGAGGATTGCAAGTTTGAGGCCAGAGAGGTCCTGCTCAAATTAGTGAGACCCTGTCTAAAAAAAAAAAAAAAAAAAAAAAAAGATCAGGGGTGCAACTCAGTGATAGAGCCCTTGTCTAGCATGCATGAGGCTCTGGGTTCAACCCCCAAGACACTGACTGAAAAACAAAACAAAAACAAAACAAAAAATGAAGGGCTCTTGTTTTAGTAGTTCTTTCAGACACTCAAGACAGCTGCAAACCCTCCTCTTCAGAAGAACTCACTTTCTGTTTTTCACCTAGGTACAAATAATTACACATGTAATGTCTAAGAAGTATAGGCAAAACTGACAGATCATGAACAAAAGACTGATATGTCACCATCAGCAAGAGTCTGCAAGAAAAATTTACAGCAGAATTAGTGCAAAGACTCCCTAAATCAAGCCAGGCATGCCCGTAATCCCAGCAATTTGGGAGGTGGAGGCAGGAGGATTGCAAGTTTGAGACCAGAGACAGTCTGCATAATTTGGTGAGACCATGTCTCAAAAAAGTAAAAAGAAAAAATGGGCTGAGGGTGCAGCTCAGTGGTCCAGCACTTGCAAAGCATGCAAGTACGAGTGCCTGGGCTCAACCCCCAGTACCATCCACACACGCCAACACACACGACTCCCTGAATCATCAGACAGAATATGTTTAAATAAAGAGAAGAGGTTGGATATAAGTAAAAAAACAAAGCCCGTAAAATTGACCAAGCAGATTTGACAAATGAATAAAAATTGACAATAAAACCTGAGAAATGACTATGTAAACCAATAATAACAATATCTTGACAGTTATAAAAAGAAAATTCACCTAAAGTATGCAGCAATATATGTCAGGGGATGGATGATCATAGCAGAAGTTTTCTAAGGATACTAAAGCAGGATAATAAATAACTTAGATTTTGATTAGTAAAGTATGCTTGTTACAGTATTTAAGGAATCACTAAAAGTCTATAAATAGAATGTATGACTTGGAAGTTAATAGGAAGGAAAAAAATCCAAAAGGAGACCACTAAAGAAATAAGAAGAAACAAAAAGGAAACACAAATGGAAAGCACAAGATGGGACAAAAGAAATATAGAAGAAAACACATAGTAAACACTTCAAGACACTGATGTAGGCAAAAGATTCTTTGGATAAAACTCCAAAAGCACAGCCAACAAAAGCAAAAATAAATGGAGCCATATCAAACCAAGAAGTTTCTGCAAAGCAAAGGAAACAAGTAACACATTGAAGAAACAACCTGCAGATTGTGAGAAAATATTTGTTTTCATCTGACAAAGGATTAATATCCAGAATATATAAAGAACTTAAAAAGCAATAGCAATTAAAAATCCAATTATAGCAAATGATCTGAATAAACATTTTTCAAAAGAAGATATACAAGTGGCCAAGGAGTACATGAAAAATGCTCAGTCTCACTCACCTTCAGAGAAATGCAAATGAAAACCACAGAGATATCATTTTACTCCTGAGTATGGCTGTTACCAAAAACAAAATAATAAATTCTGATAAAGATTCAAAGAAAGAGGAACTTTCCCACATTGTTAATGTGAATATAAATTAATATGGCCACTATGGAAAACAATACAGAGGTTCCTCAAAAAAATAAAAGAATAAAAATGTATCTACCATACGACCCAGCTATTCCACTATCAAGTATATGTCCAAGGGAACTGAAATTAATGTACCAAAGAGATACCTGCACACCCATAGTTATTGCAGCCTTATTCACAATAAACAAGACATGGAATCACTGAAGGGGTCCACTGATGTATGAATGCATAAAATATAACATATACCTGATGGAATATTATGCAGCCATAGAAAAGAATGAAATTCTGTAATTCATAGCAACAAGCATGGAATTGGAGGACTTGATGTTAAGTGAAGTAAGTCTGGCACAGAAAGACAAGCACTGCGTGTTCTCACTCATTTATGGAGGCTAAAAAAATCGATCTCATAGAAAAAGGGAGTAAAATAGAGATCATTAGAGATTAAGAAGGAGAGTAGAGAGGAGGAACAGAGAGAGGTTAGATAACAGTTACCAAAGTTCAGTGAGATAGGAAGAAATAGTTCTAGTGTTCTACAGCACAAGAGGGTAACTAGTCTACAATAATTTGTGGTGTGTTTCAAATTAACCGAGTCCAAAGATTCCCATTCATAAATGTTTGAGGAGATGGAAATACTAATTACTTTGATTTAATCCTTACAGACTGTATGCATGTATTGAATTGTTGTACTGTACCCTATAATTATGTGTGAGTAGAATATATCAAGCCTGCAGCTGTAGCTTGTGGCATCCGATCCCGTCAGATCTCAGAAGCTAAGCAGGGTCAGGCCTGGTTAGTACCTGGATAGGAGACTGCCTGGGAACACCAGAAGCTGTAGGCTTGGGAGAAGGACCTGGCAACCCCCTCCAAAAAATCAATCTGCCATTGAAAACCCTATGAACAGCAAAGAAGCACTGACAATAGTGTTTCCCCTGTCGTACAGAGGGTCGCTATGAGTCGGATACCGACTTGACAGCACCTAATAACAACAACAACAAAGAATATGTCAATTAAAAATACAAAAAAGATTTTTAAACATAGTAGAAATACCAAATGTATTGACAGTTAAATGTATGAGTAAATATATTTAATGCTCCCATTAGAAGACACTGAGAAAAATGGTTTTAGCAGATGGCTGGGGCAATCTAAGTTCCCAGATTAGTATTTTGGGGTAGACTTGGTATTGGAGAATAAGGAAGAGCACAGATAGCAATTCTAACAAACAATTATTGAAACCCATTGTTTCAGACCCTTTCCAAAAGGTAACCCATTGTCTCAGTCCCTTCAGGCCACTGTAACTAAACACCATAACTAAGTAACTTATAAACAATAGGAATTTATTTCTCAAGGTTCTGGAGGCTGGGAAGTCCAAGACCAAGGCAGCAACAGATTCAGTGTCTGGTGAGGGCCTCGCTCACAGATGGCGCCTTCACCCTCCGTCCTCACCTGGCAGGAGGATTAGCTAGCTCTCTGAGATTTCATTGGTCCCAATCATGAGGTTCTACCCTTGTGACCTAATCACCTCCCAAAAGCCCCACTTGCTCATACCATCACCTTGGAGGTGAAGAGTTCAACATATTTTAGGAGGAAACACTCAGAAGACAGGACTCATTTATTCCTCATAGTGAGTATCAGAACACACACCAGTTTCAAACATATGTTGAGCATCTACTACATACTAGATACTGGGTTATGCACAAGTCCTTTTTCAGGTTCTGTGTAACTTGGAAGTTACTCTTTGGGCAAAAGTCCAAGGTCTTTATAAAACCCTTTAACTGCTCATGGACAAAAAGAGTGTTTCACAATCAAAGGGCGTCATAGCTAGAGAAAGTTTTACAGGCAGGGTAATGTTTCAGAGTATATGCAGGAGGAGAAAACCCTTCCTTAAGATTTCAGCTTCATTCAGGAGCCATTAGGGATAGTAGCATCTGGCCTATGGAGACAGTTGACAAAGATTCTGCATATAAATTATAAACTCTAAACAGTTGAAGATGGTGAGGTGGAGCTTCCTCCAAAATAATTATAAATGTTGTTCCCAAGAGAAGAAGTGATCAATGCAACATGGAAATGTGAGTCACAGGAGAAATTCAGTAGATAATGTTGTTGTTGTTAGGTGCTGTCCAGTTGGTACCCGACTCATAGGGACCCTATGTACAACAGGTGAAACACTATTGTCAGTGCTTCTCTGCTATTCATAGGGTTTTCAATGGCTGACTGTTTTTTTGGGAGTGGGTTGCCAGGTCCGTCTCCCAAGCCTACAGCACTGGTGTTCCCAGGCGGTTTCCCATCCAAGTACTAACCAGGCCCGACCCTGCTTAGCTTCTGAGATCTGATGGGATCCAACGCCACAGTGCTACAGCTACAGGCAATAGATAATGTAGATTGAGAAAATGAAAGAGAAGTCCCCAAAAGACTGAAGGAAAGGCAGTTACTTTTGTCTGATAAACAACTTCCCAATTCCTTAATGAGGAGGAAATTAATGCCAGTTCTAGGGGCATAGCTCAGTGGTAGAGCTCTTGCCTAGCATGCACTAGGCTCTAAGTTTAATCCTCAGCACAGCTAAAAAAGAAATTAAAATTAAAAATGAAGGGTTCTGATATTAAGAAAAGTTTAAAATAAAAGAATTAATGGCAGAATTTCACTTTATTTGTATAGCATTTCTTTTATTTTCCTGAGTTTACTGTCAAATAGGCAGGCTCTGTACATTCTGTATTTCATGCTCTTATATTGCTGTGAAGTCCCAGTTCGAGAACTCATGAGATAGCCCAAAAGAATCATACTTCTCAGATCCACATCCTTGTTCAGTCCCCTTCCATGAAAAATCTGGGATGGTTTGTAATTTGCATTGACTAAGTACAATGTGGGGAGGGGGTAGGGCTGGGATTTAGCTCAGTTGGTAGAACGCTGCTCTACAGTCTTTGAGGTCCTGGGTTCGATTCCCAGCACCACAAAAATGGGAGGACATGGCAATCCACTCCCAAGGCAATCCGGAAACAACCACTGAAAACCCCATGAGGGTTGCTATGAGTCGGACACAACTCAACAGCACCCAACAACAACAAGTATAGTATGGGGAAGTGACCCTGTGCCAGTTCTGGGCCTAAGTGGCAATAAGCCTGGAAGCTTTTGCCTTTGCCTTTTGGGGAGCCCTAACCCAGCATGGGAAAACATCTGGCTACCCTGCTGAGTGGGGCTGGGGTTTAGCTCAGTGAGTAGAGCGCCACTCCGCACTCTCTGAGGTCCCGGGTTCCATCCACAAAATGGAAGAAGGAAGGACGTGGCAATCCACTCCCAAAGCAATCAGCCATTGAAAACCCTAATAGAGTTGCTATGAGGATTCAAGGAGGACAACAACAAACCCTGCTGAGTAACTGCCTAAAGAGACCTTGCAGAGGTCATATGGAGGGGGAGTGACCTGAGATCCCACAGACAGGAGACGACCAGCTTCCCCTACCCCTGGCTGTCCCCACCAAGCTCCAGTCATGTGCCTGAGCCTTGCTAGACTTCCAGGCTCAGTCAACCCCCTAGATGACCACTGCCTCTGCCAAGGTCAGGTGGAGCAGAAGTGCTCCCCAGCTGAGCCCCCTCACCAGAGACCCCATGTCAGTAAATAAAATGGTGGTTGGTTTAATTCAGTAAATTGAGGGGAGATTGGTTACACGATGAGGTAATAGGAATGGAATTCCTGGAGTTTTATTAGAAATCGATCTGAACTGAGGTGGGAGGGTGCTGGCTGGTTCCCACAATCCTGCTCCTATGCCTCTTCCACCAGTCTTCTTTACAGAATGGTGCCCTGTAAATGACATCAAACTTGCTGATATGTGCCAACCACCTCTTTCTTGTGACTTTCATAAGACCAACTAGATGTGTACTTTTAATTAAATACAACCATGTTTGCTTCTGAGAATGGCAACAGCACCTCATGAAATCCAGCCAGTATTCTGTGAAATCTAGCCAGGAAAGAGTTGAAAGCATGGTCTCTCTGTTCAGTAAAAGTAAAATACTTCTTCCATGAGGCTTTGCAAAAATAATTGTAAAATCCAGTATTCATATTTATAACCCTCAAAGAGACGATTATGTTCTTGGCAGGAAAAAGTCATCAATAAATAATGAGTAATGAGTCATAAACCAATGAATTTAAGGTTTCTCCATGATAAAGTTTTGGCACTACCAGGCTGCACTGCACACACAGCTCTCTGCTGCTCTGTGGGTGGGACATTGCTCAGCTAGGAGGAGGTAGAGCCAGGATTTGAACCCAGGCTCATCTGACTCGAAAATCTGTTTTTTATGGTGGTGGGACTCAAACCCAGGACCTCAAACATGTTAGGCAAACACTCTACCATTGAGCTAAAACTTTAGCCAAAAACCTATGTCCTCAATTCAACATTGAACAGCACCCTTCACAAGATGTGTTTATGAATGTTGTTGTTGTTAACTGCTGTCGAGTTGGTATCCAAAGCATAGTGACCCTACCTATCACAGGCAAAACACTATTATCAGTACTTCTCTGCTATTCATAGGGTTTTCAATGGCAGATTGATTTTTGGGAGTGGGTTGCTAGGTCCTTCTCCCAAGCCTACAGCACCTGGTGTTCCTAGGTGGTCTCCCATCCAAGCACTAACCAGGCCCAACCCTGCTTAGCTTCTGAGATCTGACACCACAGTGCTATGGCCGTAGGCATGTTTATAAATAGGCAGTGATTTATTAAACCTCCATTCTACCAGTGTGGTGGCTCATGTCTGTAATCCCAGGGACTCTGGAGGCTGAGGCAGGAAGATTGCAAGTTTAAGGAGGGAGGGAGCTTGCATAATTTAATAGGATGCTATCTCAAGATAAAAAAATTTAAAAAGAGTCCTGGAGGTGCAGCTCAGCAGTGGAGTACTTGCCTAGCATGTGTGAGTCCCTAGGTTCAATCTCTAAGCACCACAAACAACAACATCAAACTGTGCATTTCCATGACTGCCTGCACACTTTTCCTAGGTGATTTGCCTCCGACAGAGCCCCTGATTTAACTGTGTTCCTGGGCAGGAAGTGAGTTCCTAAGGCCTCCAGTTCCTTTCTTGCCCTCTCAGTTCTGGTTATAACAGGAGAGACTAAGGACTCTTGCTGCTCCTGGGCCACACCCAGAGGTATCCCATCCCAATGCCCTCTTAAGGGCTTCAGGGCTTCTCCTTCAGAGGCAGAGAAATGTTCAAGCTTGTGAGGGTCGTCTGTTGGATTTTGAGGAGTGGAAGGGAGGCTCCATCTGCACTCTGCACCCTTGACTTTCTAAGCAGAGGCTGGTATAAGCAGATGTGTGTGTGTCTAAAGGGACCAGCAGTTTCTCTGGGGCTCATGCCCCAGGTGTTCTGTTGATTCAGTGATTTTTACTTTAATCTGTATGCTGGAGGCATTTTCTTTTCTCTCTCATCAGTGGGGCCCTTTACTAAGCCCCTACATGTATCGGCTTTGGCTTAGTCACAGGCCACCCTGGGTGAGCGGTGGAGAGAGCAGTACGGTTCAGGAGAATCCTTCAGTGGGCTTCCTGTGAAACTGTTAGAGGCTCAGAGCTCTGTGGGTGCAGCAGAGGCCTGAGCAGGTGTGTTTGTAAATTCAAACCTCTCAGCCACATTCAAATAACATCATCAGCCACGTTTTGGGTAGAACAAGAGCAATGAACACTTCCTGTAAAAGAAATTAGGGTTCAATGAAGATAGGTTTTCAACCAGGTTTGGAGGTATATATTGGGGATCCTCCCACTGAAAATAGCAACTATGTGGCATGTGGGAAGTTCATGCTGAGATGTCTGGAGGGGACCTGAGAGATGAGGCAGCTGCTCTTTTCCTGTTTACGGAGTGTTTTTCTTCCTACTTCTAATTAGGGTAATGGTAACAATGTGCCATATCTTTCCTGATTAAAAAACAAGCCACAACAAAACTTTTGAAAGGCAGAAATGGAATGATTCTTCCTAATGTAATAATAATAATCTGCCCAAAAGCCAGTAACATCATTTGTGAGGAAACACAAAATATAGCTTCAATACAATCAGGAGAAAAATTGAATGATATACTAGTATTATCAGGGCTGGAGTTTAGCTCAGTTGGTAGACTGCTGCTCTGCACTCTGTGAGGACCCAGGTTTGATCCTCAGCACCACAAAAATGAGAGAAGGATGCAGCAATCCACTCCCAAGGCAATCTCAAAACAATCAGCCATTGAAAACCCTATGAGGGGCATTATGAGTCAGACCCAACTTGATGCGCCTAGTAACAACAATAAGTGAAAAGTTACAGATGAAGATAAAATATTTATAAAATCATATGTCTAATAAAAGACTTGTATCCAGAATCTATAAAAAAATTCTATAAGTCAGTAACAAAATACAAAGAATCCAACTTAAAAATGAGCCAAAGACTTAAGTAGGTATTGTACCAAAGAAGCTATGAAGATCAAAAACACAAGAAAGTACACTCAAGAACATTAATTATTAGAGAGACACAGATGTAAAAATAAAAGATAAGAAATTTTCTTGAAAAGAGAGAAACAGCTGGGTGTGGTGGTGCACGCCTGTAATCCCAGCGGCTTGAGAGGTGGAGGCAGGAGGATCACAAGTTTGAGACCAGAGGCAGTCTGTGTAACTTAGCGGGACCCTGTCTCAAAAAAATAGGAAAAATGGGCTGGGGGTGCAGCTCAGTGGTCCAGCACTGGCAAAGCATGCAAGTGTGAGGCCCTAGGTTCAATCCTCAGTACCACCAAAAAAAAAAAAAAAAAAAAAAAAAAAAAAAAAAAAAAAAAAAAAAAAAAAAAAAAAAAAAAAAAAAAAAAAAAAAAAAAAAAAAAAAAAAAAAAAAAAAAAAAAAAAAAAAAAAAAAAAAAAAAAAAAAAAAAAAAAAAAAAAAAAAAAAAAAAAAAAAAAAAAAAAAAAAAAAAAAAAAAAAAAAAAA
>VMDO01023214.1:0-19624 GCA_007922755.1 Pedetes capensis | reverse complement strand
AAAGAAAAGAGAGAAACAGATTAAAACCACAAAGGAATACCTCTTACAACACACAAGAATGACTACAATCAAAAAGACAAATAGAAAGTACTGGGGATGATGTGAGGACATGGAAGTCTCATACATGGCCAGCAGCGATGTAAAATGGGGCAACCACTCTGGAAAACAACTTTCAATTACTTAAAATATTAAACATAAATTTACTCTATGACCCAGCAATTCTCCTGGAAGTCAAAGGGCTTTGTTTTTTGCTCCCTGGGGCTAGAAATGAAGTGAGCATTATCTTGCTCTGGTTGTCAAAAGCCAGTGATGTTAGAGTAACCCTCTCTACTCTCTACTTTGTTGCTCAGTGTCTATACGATAAAATGGGAACTGCTGGAAGAATCTGACCTGGCTTTTGGCATGAAGAAGGCAAGGAAAACACGCCAGGACAGGGGATGTTGCTGTACACAGGTCTGACAGGATAAGAGGTGAAGGAGAAGGAGGCTGGTGAGGAACCTTGACAGCACACACCACATGGAAGCCCGCCCAGGGGGACCTCCCCAAGGAGCTGAGAGTGTGCCCTTCCAAGAAGACAAGTCCAAACTTAAGGAACAGGAAAGGAAGGAGAGGGGGACATCTAGAGATCCCCAGGAGTGAGAGGAGAGGAATGGGTCTAGGAGAGGCGCAAAGAGGGAAGAGCGGTCCATGGTTTCATAGAACTCAGTGCTGAAAAATGGAGCAAGGAAAGGAAGCTGAGGCAGCCCCACAGGATTAGAATTAGGTAGAGTCCCTGTGGGCGACCAACCAAGATGGATGACAGATTACAAAGAGGCTCGACTCAGGGCACTGCCTGGGCACTGGGAGAAGAGTCAGGAAACAAGTTTGGGTTCGGCACAGGCCAAATGAGACCTTGTTCAGCTCCAAGAGTCCTGGGTCTCCTAATCAAGAGAGGACTAAGCCGTGAGATGCACCGCACTCAGTGTGGATGTTTAAATGATCTGCGATGACTCAGTGGTGGAGGACAGATCACAACTTCACACTCAAAAAAAAAAAAAAAAAAAATCACAGAAGAACTGTTCCTGCAGAAGGACATGTGGACAGGAAGGAGGGAGGGGCAGATGCTGGGAAGAGACTTTGGGCCTTGGGGAAAGTGAGAGAGTAGGAAGTGAGCAATCCACTGGTGACCTTTGGAGTCAAATATTTAGAGGCTTTAGAACGAAGGTGAGCCGTGCTGCAGATGTCTCTGTGCTCCAGGGCCAGGAATCTGAGACAGATGTGGGAAGAGATCATCTTTAGTACAAGAAAAAATAAGATGTTCAGTGGAAGATACAAGATGCTGCCTGTTAGGCTGAGAAGTTTAGCAGAGATTCAGGGTGAAGAACCAATTCCCACTGGAGAAGGAAGAGTGAAATACCAGACAAGGAATGACCACTGGGAGAGAAGCCCTGGTCAGGAAGGAGGGGGATACAGTTTGAGAACTGGGGAGACGGAGAACTGGGGATTATGGACTAGAGTCAAGGAGCAGAATGAAAGTTCAAGGCCTTGACCCCCTGGGAGACACAGGCAATGGGAGTGGGAAGGCAGCATTAAGAGATAAGAGGGCAGAAAAATGGGGACCCAAAGAAACCAAGGTGATGGCATATTCCATAAGGTAGCATGAGGGAAGAAGATGGGCAGCTGGTGGACTTTGAGGCCAGGGAAGAATCACAGAGAAAGGTCTATAAGCTGCATTGTTGTCATCATAAGTAAGGGAGAGGTAGCTGACTGGGGCAGCCAGAGAGAATCATGGCTTGGCCAAACCAGGAGATTAATTAAGCTCACACAGCACAATGCTTCAGGGTCTTTTCATCACTCTCTTCTCTCTCCCTCCCCTCAGGCATACGAAGGTTGTCTGTAATTCCGTGGCCCCATGCAGCCTGTTCATATGGCACTTTGCCCAGGGAAGGGCTCTCCAGCACCACAGATGGAGGGTCACTGCCTGAGGCACAAGGAGTCTCCACTCTGCCCTTGCCTGGCTCCCTTGCTGGCCTGAGTGCTGACCAACCTCAGCCCACAGCTGACTCCCCAGTTCACAGTGTTTAGAAGAGAAATTTCATTGGGTGCTCAGTTTAGTCAATGAGTTAGTACAAGTGCCCTAAGTTAGCTTATGTGGAGTCTATAGTTTACCCAATTTGGGTAGTCCTCTTGAGGAAAAATAATACAAAATTACAAATACAAAATTAAGTACAAAGAAAATATGTATTTGTGAGAAGGAATGAGAAAAGAAATCATGCAAAGTCACAAATATTAGAAAGGACAAGTAACAAATATCACAAAATTCAGGACACTTTTTTTTTCAGTACTAGGGGGCAAGTGTTCTATCACTGAGCAGTATCCCTAGCCTACTTTAAAAACTTTCTTTTATCTTAAGACAGGGTCTCACAAAGTTATGCAGGCTGCCTCTGGTTTCGAACCTGCAATCCTCCTGCTTCCACCTCCTGAGTTGCTTGGATGACAGGCATGAGCCACCATGCCCAGCTATTTTAATGAATCTCTCTCAATAATAACTCTAAACATAAATGGTCTTAATTCTCCTATTAAAACATATATATTAGCAACGTGGATTAAAAAACAAGATCCAATAATTTGTTATCTGCAAGAAACACATCTCACCGGCAAGGATACCCACAGACTAAAAGTGAAAAGATAGAAATTGATATATCAGGCAACTTGAAGCCAAAAAAAAAAAAAAAAAAAACAAGTAAAGGAAAGGAAAAGACAATAAGAGGAGGAGCAGCCATTTTTATATCAGACAAAGTGGACTTCAATTTAAAACTAGTCTGAAAAGACAAAGAAGGTCACTATATATTAACTGGGAGGAGGACCTGGCAACCCACTCCCAAAAATCAATCCGCCATTGAAAACCCTATGAACAGCAGAGAAGCACTGACAATAGTGTTTCTCCTGTTGTAGGTAGGGTCGCTATGAGTCGGATACCGACTCAATGGCACCTAACAACAACAACAACATATATTAATAGCCTGCAGCCGTAGCCCTGTGGCATCTGATCCTGTCAGATCTTGGAAGCTAAGCAGGGTCGGGCCTGGTTAGTACTTGGATGGGAGACTCCCTGGGAACACCAGGTGCTGTAGGCTTGGGAGAAGGACCCAGCAACCCACTCCCAAAAATCAATCCACCACTGAAAACCCTATGAACAGCAGAGAAGCACTGACAATAGTGTTTCATCTGTTGTATGTAGGGTCGCTATGGGTCAGATACCGACTCCGCAGCACCTAACAACAACAACAATGTATTAATGAAGGAAACAGTTAACCAAGAAGTTATAAAACTTGTAAATATCTGTGCACTGATGTTTGGTTCACCCAGCTTCATCATAAAAAAAAAAAAAAAAAAAAAAAAAAAAAAAAAAAAAAAAAAAAAAAAAAAAAAAAAACCTACTAGATTTAAAGGGACAGATAGGGCCAGATACAATAATAGTGGGTGACTTCAACATCTCACTTTCATCAATAGATAAAACATCCAGAGGAAAAAAAATCAATAAAGAAACTTCAGTTAAACACCAAAAATGGACCAAATGTACTTAATAGACATCTAGAATATTCCACCCAAAAGCCACTGAATACACATTCTTTTTGGTAACCCCTGGAACTTTCTCTAAAATAGATCATGTTTTTAAATAAAGTATCAATAAATACAGAAAAATTGAAATAATTTTGTGTATCTTGTCAGACCATAATGGAATAAAACTAGAATAGCTAGACAAACTATGGAAACCATATGAATATATAGAGAATGAACAGTACACACTTAATGATCAGTGAGTACTTGAAGAACTCAGAGAGGAAATTAAAAAAATTATTAGAATTAAATGAAAATGAAAACACAACCTACCAGAACCTTTGGGATACAGCAAAGGCAGTTCTAAGAGGGAAGTTTATAGCTATGAGTGCCTACATTTGAAAATTAGAGTGTTTTTGTTGTTAGGTACTGTTGAGTCAGGCATGACTCAGAGTGACTGTATGGACAACAGAATGAAACACTCTCTGACATTGTGCCATGCCAAGCACTATGTCAGTGATTCTCTGCTACTCATAGAGTTTGTGTGGGCTCAACTAACTTGATGAACATCAAGCTCTAAGATAAAGAAGAACAAACAAAACCCAAAACCAGTAGTTATTGTTGTTGTTGGTAGGTACTGTCGAGTCGAGTCCGACTCATAGCGACCCTATGTAGAGCAGATCGAAACACTTGCCGATTCTGTGCCAGGCAAAAGATCTTATCTATGTTTAAGCCCATTGTTGCAGACACGGTGTCAATCCATCTGGTGGAGGGTTTTCCTCTTTTGCGTTGACCTGCCACTCTCCCAAACATGTAAACACCTCCAGTGCTACATCTGTTTGTTGAAACATCTCTGTTGGTATCCCATCAATTCCTGGAGCCTTGTGTTTCAACAGTTCTTTCAAGGCAGCTTCCACTTCATCCTTCAACACCATTGGTTCCTCTTCATATGCGTGTTCTTCCCTTTTGGTTTACTGCGTCCAGCTCCTTGCACATGTCATTATAATATTTGTTTTTGTCTTCTCGAGCTGCCTTCTGAAATCTCTTGTTTAGTTCCTTAACTTCATCATGTCTTCCTTTTGCTTTAGCTGCTCCACGTTCAAGGGCAAGTTCTACTGTGTCTTTTGACATGTAATTTGGTCTTTTCTTTTTTTCTTGTCTTTTTAAGAACTTTTTGCTTCCCTCTCGAATGATACCTTTTATGTCATGCCACAACTTTTCTGGTCTCCTATCATTGTGTCTAATGCATTAAACCTGGTTTTGAGGTGGTCTCTGAACTCAGGTGGGATATACTCAAGGTCATACCGTGGCTCTTGTATAGTTGTTCTAATTTTCTTCAGCTTCAGTTTGAACTTGCATGTGAGAAGTTGATGCTCTGATCCACAGTCAGCACCTGGTCTTGTTTTGACATTTTGTATAGAGCTTTCCATTGTCTCTTTCCACATATGTAGTCAATTTGATTCCTGTATGTTCCATCTGGTGAAGTCCCTGTGTATAGTCTCCTTTTATGTTGTTGAAAAAATGTATTTGCAATGAAAATGTCATTGGTCTGACAAAATTCTATCATGCGATCTCCAGCTTCGTTTCTGTCACCAAAACCATATTTTCCAACTACTGAGCCTTCTTCTTTGTTTCCAACCTTTGCATTCCAGTCACCAGTGATTATCAGTACGTCTTGATTGCATGTTTGATCTATTTCAGATTGCAGAAGCTGATAGAAGGCTTCCCTTTCTTCATTTTTGGCCTTAGTGGTGGGTGCATAAGTTTGAGTAATAGTAATATTAACTGGCCTTCCTTGTAGGCATATGGGTATTATTCTATCACTGACAATATTGTATTTCATGACAGATCTTGAAATGTCTTTTTTGATGATGAATGCAACCCCATTTCTCTTTTGGGTTTATCATTCCCAGCATAGTAGACCATATGATTGTCTGACTCAAAATGGCCTATGCCGGTCCATTTTAGCTCACTGATGCCTAGAATGTCAATGTTTATGTGCTCCATTTCTCTTTTAACGATTTCTAATTTTCCTAGATTCATACTTCATACTTTCCATGTTCCAATTATTAATGTATGTTTACAGTTGTTTCTCCTCATTTTGAGTCATGCCACATCAGCAAATGGAGGTCCCTGATGTTTTACTCCATTTCTGTCATCACCATAGACTCTACTTTGAGGAGGCAACCCTTCCCCAGTAGTCTTTTGAGTGCCTTCCAACCTGGGGTCCTCATTTTCTGGCACTATATCTGACAGTGTTTCTTTGCTATCCATAGGGTTTTTAATGGCTAGTTGTTTCGGGATTGGTTTGCCAGGCCCTACTCCCTAGTCTGTCTTAGTCTGGAAGCTCAGCTGAAAACCTGTCACCATGGGTAACCTTGCTCATGTCCGAGGTTACACAGTGGCAGAGCTCTCAGCCTCATTGCAACACACAAGCCCCCACAGTGTGGCAAACTGACAGACATGTGGGGGAAAGAAAGGCCAGTAGACAGAAAGAAAATATTAAAAAATCAGTTCAGAAATTAAGACAAAGGAGACTAAAAGAATGGAAGAAACAAAGAGCTAGTTCTTTGAAAAGGTAAAGACCAACAAACCCTTAGCCAAACTAACCAATGGAAAGAGAGAAGAGACTCAAATTAAGAAAATTAGAGGTGAGCTGGGCATGTTGGTGGGCACCTGCAATCCTAGCAACATGAGAGGCAGAGGCAGGAGGATTGCAAGTTTGAGACCAGAGGCAGTCTGTGTAATTTAGGGAGACCCTATCTCAAAAAGTAAAAAATGGCCTGGGGGTGCAGCTCAGTGGTACAGCACTTGCAAAACATGCAAGCATGAGGCCCTGGATTCAACCCCATACTGAAAAGAAAAGAAAAGAAAAGAAAAGAAAAGAAAAGAAAAGAAAAGAAAATTAGAGATGAAAAAGTGAAAATTACAACAGATAACAATAAAATCTAGGGAATTGTTAGGGAATACTTTGAAAAATTATATTTTGAAAAACTGGAAAACTTCGATGAGATGGATAAATTCCTAGACACATATGACCTGTCAAGCAGCAGGATCAAAGCAGTAATAAAGAATCTCTTAACAAAGGAAAGCCCATGACCAGATGGATTCATTGCTGAATTCTATAGTATCTTTAGAGAAGAATTAACACCAATGTTTCTCAAGCTAGTCCATAAAATACAAATGAAGGGAACAGTACCACACTCATTCTATGAAGCCAGTATTACCTTAATACCAAAATCCGATAAGGACATATCAAAAAAGGAAAACTACAGAACAATTTCCCTGATTAACCTAGGTGCAAAAATTCTTAATAAAATACTTAGAAATTTACTTCAGCAACACTTTAAAAAGATCATACACTATGATCAAGTTGGTTTCATTCCAGGGATGCAAGGCTGTTTCAACATACACAAGACAATAAATGTAATATAGCATATAAATACACTGAGTAACAAAAATCACATGATCATATCAATAGGTGCTGAAAAGGCCTTTGACGAAGTTCAACATCCTTTTGTGATAAAAGCCTTGCAGAAAATAGGAATTAAAGGAACATAATTAAGGCAATATATGAAAAAGGCAATATATGAAAAACCTACAGCCAACATCATACTAAATGGGGAAAAATCAAAAGCATTTCCCCTAAAATCAGCACTAAGACAAGGGTGTCCACTGTCTCCATTGCTATTCAGTATAGTAACTGAACTATTAGCCACAGCAATAAGATAAGAAAAAAAAATGAAAGAAATACACATAGGAAATGAAGAAGTCAAATGATTCCTATTGGCAGATGGTATGATTCCATACTTAAAAGACCCTAAACACTCCACCAGAAAACTCTTACAGCTGATCAACACTTCCAGCAAAGTAGCAGAATACAAAATGAACATACAAAAACAGTACCTTTTCTTTATACCAATAATAATCAGATGGACAAGGAAACCAAGAACACAATCCCATTCA
This sequence comes from Pedetes capensis, assembly GCA_007922755.1. Classification (NCBI taxonomy): domain Eukaryota; kingdom Metazoa; phylum Chordata; class Mammalia; order Rodentia; family Pedetidae; genus Pedetes; species Pedetes capensis. The sequence continues at coordinate 12,118 of VMDO01023214.1, read as the reverse complement.
CAATACCTTCAAAAGAAATAAAATACCTGTGAATAAGCCTAATCAAGGAGGTGAAAGACCTCTACAATAAAAGCTTTAAAGCACTAAAGAAAGAAATTGAAGAAGATACCAAAATGTGGAAAGAGCTCTCAGGCTTCTGGATTGGAAGAATTAATATTGTGGAAATGGCTATATTACCAAAAGCAATCTACAGATGTAATGCATTCCCCATCAAAATCCCAATAGCATTCTTCACAGAAATAGAGAAAATAATCCTATGCTCATGGATCACAAAAATTAATATTGTGAAAATGTCTATATTACAAAAAGCAATGTACAGATTTAATGCAATCTCCATCAAAATCCCAATGACATTCTTCACAGAAATAGAGAAAACAATACTAAAATTTATATGGGAGCACAAAAAAACCCAAATTGCTAAATGCTGAGCAGAAAAGAACAATGCAGGGATCATCACGATACCTAATTTCAAATTATACTACAAAGCCATTGCAACAAAAACTGCATGGTACTGGCACAAAAACAGATATGTACAGCAATGGAACAAAATAGAGGATCCAGAAATAAACCCATGCAGCTACAGCCACCTGATATTTGACAAAGGTGCCAAAAATATAAGTTGTAGAAAAGACAGCCTTTTCAACAAATGGGGTTGGGAGAACTGGATATCCTCATGCAGAAGACTATAACTAGATCCTTCTCTCTCACCTTGTACAAAAATCAGTTTGAAATCGATCAAAGACTTTAGGACCTGAAATTTCAAAAGTGCTAGAGGAAAACACTTCAAGACACAGGCATAGGCAAGAACTTCCTGAATAGGACAACAACAGCACAAGAAACAATAGCAAGAACTGACATTAGGATTGGATGACATTACAAAGCTTTTTCAAAGCAAAGAACACAATTTTAACAGTGAAGGGATAGCTTATAGAATGAGAGAAAATTATTGCCAGCTATACATCAGACAGGGGATTAATATCTAGAATATATAAACAAGTCAAAAATTAAACACCAAAAGCAAAGTATCTAATTAAAAAATGGACAAAAGAACTGAACAGACTTTTCAAAAGAAGAAATACTGGCCAACAAACATATGCAAAAATGTTCACCATCTTTAGCCATCAGGGAAATGCAAATCAAAACTACATCGAGATACCTTCTCATCCCAGTCAGAATGGCTAGCATCAACGAAACAAACAACAACATATGCTGGCGAGGATGCAGGGAGGAGGAAACTCTTATACACTGCTGGTGGGAATGCAGGTTGGTACAGCCACTATGGAAATAAGTACAGAAGTTCCTCAAAAAACTAAAAGTAAAACTACTATATGACCTGGCTATCACACTCTTGGGTATATATCTGAAGGAGTACAAGTCAATACACTATAGAGATACCTGCTCATCTATGTTTATTGTGGCATTATTCACAATAGCCAAGATACAGAGTCAAAGTAGGTGTCCATCCACAGATGAGGGGATAAGGAAATTGTGGTATATATACACCATAGAGTTTTATTCATAGAGTTAGAATTTTATTGTTGGAAAATGGATGGAGCTAGAGATCATCATTTTAAGCAAAATAAGTCAGACCCAGAAACATAAACATTGCATCTTTTCTCTCATATATGGATGTTAGACTTCAATACATAGTCATTATTGAAACATATAGATCATGAAAGTGGAAGCAACCTACGTAGGGAAAGATAATGGGCTAAAGACAAGGAGGAGGCAAGAAGAAATTGGTAATTGGTAATTGGAGAAAAGAAAGGAAATATCACACATGTTGCCTTTTTTTCTAATTTTCTTTTCTTTCTTTCTTTCTTTCTTTTTTTTTTCCTGGTGCTGAGGACCGAACCCAGGGCTTTGCACTTGGAAGGCAAGTGCTCTACCACTGAGGTAAATCCCCAACCCCACATGTTGCCTTTTATGGCAAAATTGGGATGTACACATATAGATAGATGTACCCACAAAAAAAGAGATGCAAGTAGAATGGGGACCATTGGTGGAGAGGGAGGGGATGAGGAGGGAAGTGATCAGAGGGTAAAAGGAAAATGAACATGAGCAATGTACAAAGAAATGTATACATGGAAATATCATAAAGAGACTCATTAAGTTATACATTATAAATTACCCCCAAAAATAAGGCAAGGAAACTAATGGATGTTGAAAAACATTTACTAAAATTCAGCAAATCATTCATGATTTAAAATGCTTAATAAACTAGAAGGAATAGAAGAGAATTTCATTAAAACATTTAACTGGTGATGCTGCCTGAGCAGAATATAACCAGTGACATTGGGTCACCAAGACCCAAATCCTTTTTAAGGAGGTATATACTATTTCTTTTTGTTGCAAATGGCTTTACGTTTTGGTTTAAGCCTTTCTTAAAATGTTTTGTCCTTGTTGGTTTCAAAATATATATTTATTGATGGGTGCAGTGGTGCACACCTGTAATCACAGCAACTCTAGAGGTGGAGGCAGGAGGATCATGTGTTTGAGGCCAGAGGAAGCTTGCATAATTTAGTGAAATCCTGACTCAAAATAAAAAAGAGAAAATGGGCTGGGGGTTCAACGTATGTGAGAGGCCCTGGTTCAAATCCCAAGTACTGCCCAAATCGTGCGTGTGTGTGTGTGTGTGTGTGTGTGTGTGTGTGTGTGTGTGTATAGAAGCATTAGAATAATTCTCATTAAAGTAAAAAAATAAAGATTTTATTGCCTATGCTATGATAAAGTGCTTAGAGAGAATTCTCCTGTTATGGCACACCTAAAAATGCCAGATATGTTTTTATTAAAGATTAGATTTTTGTAGTTGTTGTTGGTTTTGTTTTGTCTTGTTATGTTCTGTTGTTGGTTTTGATTTTGTTTTGAATATTTTGAGACAGGATCTCACTGTGTAGGCCAAGCTGCCTTGAAACTTGTGCTGATTCTCCTGCCTTGGCCTCTCGAATGCTGATATTACAGGTGTGCACCACCATGTCTGCCTAGAGAATAGTGTTTTTAATGCAGGTTCAAGTTAGTGGGAAAGTAAGGGAGCTCTCAAGAGGCAAAAATTTATATGTTAAGCTCTCTACTGTGAGTCCAAACCACGCGCGTCTAATCTGCATCCTGTGTTGTAATCCTCTAAAACTGTGGAAAGGGTGCAGATTGGATTTGAGAATATATGGTAAACCATCTAGAGGAAGAATTTCAACCCTAAACTCAAAGAATCCCACAGAGGAGGTTCCAAGAAATTCACAAGGTTCCAAGAATTTACAGAATGAAATAAAAATGGATTACAGTTAGGAACATGACAAGAATGTGAGGACAACCAAGTTTTTGTGAACACTGCTCCTTAGAATTATAGAATACAATCTGAACAGCTGCACACATCAACCCTAAGACTACACTTTGTCATGTCATTGCTCAGCACTGTACTTAAGGGCAAAGAAAAGGAAACAAGACAAAAAAAATTTAAGCTACATAAGGAAGGAACAACAGTCTCACTGTATACTGATAACATGGTTGTCTATCTAGAAATTCCAAAGGCATCTACTACAAGTATTAAGAGAATTCAATAAGATAACCAAATAAAATATCAAAAAAATAGTTTTCCTACATTACCACGGGAAAAATCAATTAGGAAAGATAAAATATATATATTTTGGAAATTGGAAATTGGCTCAGGAGGAGAGAATAAATACGAAAGAACAGAATATCCAGAACTGGACATAGATAAGTGGGAATTTACTACATGATAGAAGTGACGTTTTACATGTTGTTGTTAGGTGCTATTGAGGGAAAAGATTAACTTTTCAATATATGGTACTACAATAAGTCATTGAAATAAGTTCCACGTGAACTAAAGTCCTATTTTTAAACAATAAAAGTATTAAAAAGAGAGTGTCAAAATACCTTCATAATCTTGACAGCTGAGAAAGCTTCCTTAGACAAGCCTCAAGAGCAAAATACATAAAAGAAAAAACTAACAACTTCAACTACATTACCATAACCACCACCATAACAATAGTAAAAACTTCTGTTAACTAAAAATATGGTATAAACAAAGTTAAAAATCATGTAATGGAATATTTATTACATACATAACAAAAGACAGTATCAAGAATAAATAAAACTCCTACAGATGAGTTCTATACACAATATAAGAACTAACTGGGCAATTTTAGAAAAGGAAATACAATGGCCAAGAATTATTTAAAAGGATTATTTAAAAGGATTCTCAGTCTCAATTATAATCATTGAAATTATAATATTAAAATAACAGGATACCATTTTCACTCATCCAAGTGGAGAAAAATAATAAACTATTGAAAAAACAGCAAACATAGCTTAGAGTGGAGAAAGGCTTGCACTACCTTCCTCAGCAGGTGGGAGTACAAATTGGTACAGTGGTATGGAGGGATGCTAGACAGGATCAAAAAAAAGGAATCACATATATCCTATAAGGTGGTGATTCAAATTCTCAGTGTCTCCTCTAAAGAAACACATACAAGGTCAAGCAGACATAATATTGAGGTTCATGTAAGACTTAGAAGTTGAAACAGCATAAATAGCTACCAAAAAGGAAGTGCTTGGAGAGCTGGGCATGGTGGTACACACTGTGTAGGGTAATCTCAGCGACTCTGGAGGCTGAGGCAGGAGGATCTTGAGTTAGAGGGCAGAGGTGACCTGCATAAATATGCAAGACCCTGACTCAAAATAGAAAATAGAAAATGGGCTGTGGGTGAAACTTAGTGGGAGAGAACTTGCAAAATATACATGAGGCCCTGGGTTCAACCTCCAAGTACTGAAGAAAAAAAAAAAAAAGAGAAATGTGAAATAGAAGGGTCATACACTGTGAAATATTATAGATCAGTTAGAATAAATGAAGGAGAGCTCTAAATGGATATAGGAAATCACCAAGTCATGTCCCTGAGTGGAAAAACAGAATGAGCGCAACATGACAACAAATATATTTATTAATACATACATGCATATATGAATGCAAAGAAAATGGTTTGGCAATAAACCCATTTTACTAGTTGCTTTTATGGGAACAGGGGATTAGGATTGGCAGGATGGCCAAAGGAGAATTTAGCTTTATACTGCTTTTTCATTTTACAAGGAGTGTATAAGCATGTATTATTTTATAATTTAAAAAGTGATTACCTACAACAATACTACAGCTAGTTTTGTGGTTGTTTATTATGTTTATTCCATAATAAATTAGGATAAAGTTGATTACTTTCAGACTAGGAGTTGGCAAGTGTTTTCTGGAAAGAGCCAGATGGTTAACATTATAGGCTTTGTGGACCATCCTGTCTCTTTTGCAGCTACTCAGTTCTGCTGTTGTAGGGCAAAAGCAGCCATAGGCAATGCACAATGAGCATGGCTGTGTTCCAATAAAACGCACACACACACACACGCATGCATATGTGTACATATATGGTTTTTAAAATTTAATTATAAAACTTTATTAAAAACAGCTGGTGGGATATATTTGGCCTGAGAGCCAGTGTTGGATTTAGATTAAGTTTATCATATAACTAAAATGTTTTTAAGTAAGTACTTTTGTGTACCGAAAAATACTCTTTCCTATTAACCAATTGGTTAAATAAGCCAGGACTTCTGTGGCCTTTCTTCAATGCTCTCAACTCTAGCCATATCACTGGACACCAGACATCCATCTCAGTGAGCTAATTCAGTCACCTTCCGTCTTGGTGGCCACCACTGACCTTGGCAGCAGCCATGTCACACAACCGTCCATGTGGAAGGGACAGTGCCATCCCTGACTCACCAAGGGCAGATTCCTGACCAGCACCAGATGCAGAGGGGCCGTAGGACAGCGCCCCTGGCCTTCTCCTTGGCCAAGCCAGGCTGTGCTGTGGGGAGGAGGAGGGCCTGGGGACAATGAGCATGGGCAGGGCAGACTTGGTCCTGGGGACAAGGTGAAGGGAGGCACCTTGTCCCCAGGAGATAGAACACTCAGTGATCTGAAACTGACTCAGCCACACAGTGGTGTGTGGGTGCAGCAGGAGCTCCCGGGTCTCCTTTGGGGTGCTAAGGCCTCATGACAATTACATTGCTGTTCTTGGCATAGGGACTGCCAGGACTAACCCAATAGCCCAGAGGAACCAGGGCTAAGTTGATCCTGGCTCCCACAGTCAGGGGGCGCCAGCTCTGTCACTGAGAGGGGCTGATAGTACCTATAGCTCACGGTGACTCGTGCAGAAATGAGGCTTCCACCGTAGTTATTCCCCTTCGAGGCAGGTGCAGGCCAGCGAGCAGGGCAGCCAGGGCTCAATATTCAGCGCTGTCCGCATGCTTTTTGTCAACCTGGAAGGCCAAAATGCTTCACACCCCTTCACACTGCTCACCTCAAATGCAAGACGCATTTGTGTTCCTACACACCTTTTGCATGGCGCTGGAGGCAGGTGGCAGCCAGTCAAAGAGAAAGAAAGAAAAACTGTACCTGCTTGGCAGCAACTGCTTTGCTCTGACTTCTCCCTTGGGATCCACTTTGAACGGTCAGAAGCGAAGATCAGCCAAAAGCTCAACACACCTGCAGGGGCTACCTTGGTGTGGACCATGGGCTCGGCTTAGCCCCTGGCATTCTGCCCAGCTCCCAGGGAGAGACTGAAAGGACTGTGTTTCCTCCTCCAGTCCTGGTCCTCAGCTATGCCATCCCCGGATATGAGCTCAGCTTGTCTCTTACCTACATTTCAGCCCAGGTCCAAGGTGAGTTCTAAATCGCCCTGTTTGGCACTCCTCAGTCCCAAGTCCAGCACCTGATCGGCAAACGAGTACATTACCGTATTTACTCTCATTACATCTCCCTCCTTTATTCTCAGTTGTCTTCCCTGTAAAATGCAGAAGAGGAGGAGGGTTGCAAGTGTCTGCTCTAAGTAGTTCTGGGCAAATTTCATTTGCCAAAGAGTCTCTGTGCTTTAATCACTGGGGGCAAAGTTCATTTGAATCTAGGGCTCCTAACTTCCTTTCCACCTTCCTGCATGCTATTATTTCACAAGAAAGTGAGAGAAGTACTGAATTATGACCACACGAATCCCCAGCATGTTTATATGAATGAGGCATATGGGTGTGAGATGAAGGGGGGACCCTGAGCCCTAACTCCAGGACAGAGGCTGGCCGGGAGTAGGGAGACTGGACCAGCACTTCCTGCCAGGGCAAGAAGCGCTGGCTTACGAGTCCCACAGCACAAGAAGTTGCCTTGAGCTTTAGGCAGGGAGGACCTAGAATGAGCGAAATCCAGGATTTGAGTCCCTGTGGAGGCTGCCTGGCTAGTGTGCCCTGGGATAGCAGGACAGTGTTGAGGGGCTGCATCCTGGGTCTGCAGGCACCTCTGAGAAGCTACAGATCAAAAGACCACAGCCAAAGGGAATGGGAAGGCAGAAAAGGGTTAAGAACTCCCCCCAGGACTTTTATTTCCAATGCAGTGACAGGCTTTTCGTAGCCAGGGATAAAAGGACAGGATCTCAGCTCAGGTAGGGCATCTTGCCAGAAGTCCCTGGGTCATGGGTAAAATATACAACTTTCATCATCTCTCAAATCTCTCCTGGGTCACAGGGGCTTGGCTTTGTCTCTCTTATGAATATGGTCAATTATTTACAGCAGAAATAGGGAAGTAAGGACAGGTTAGGGACCCACTAGAGCGCGGTCCTGTTCTTGGGTTTCCAAAGGGATCCTCTAGATCTCTCTTCTCCGGGGTCTGTTGTGTGGTGTAAGGGACCACAGGGCAGGAGAAGGAGAAAGACTGCCAGGCCTCGTTGGTCTGTCACTGCCCTGTTCATGTTAGGCATGGTTCCATTTGGAAACAAGTTAAGAAAAAAACCAGAAAATATGCTTTAGTTATTAAGGACAGCTTACTGATAACCCTCAGATGAAGGCCTGAGTCAACCCTAAGCACAGCTGCGAAGTAGGAAAAATCCCATTTTCCGACCTACATTCTACACTTTGTCTACTGCAGCAACCAGAATGTAGAGCTTCTGAGCCCCTTGTCAGAGACAGGCCTGATGTGAATTCATGACATGGTTTATCTTCCTCCAGGGAATATTTATATTTAAAAATATAAATAAAAATAAATATATTGACATATGTAAATAAAAACATGAAATCTGAGAGAACCAGCTAAAGGAATGATGCATTGATGATACAACTCCAGGGGGAGCAGGAGGAAAACAGGTATTTACAGCCAGCCAGGTGGTCTTTCTCCAAATCGCTTAGAATCCCTCTTGGGTAAATACAGGGACAAGAGATTCCCATGAGGTAGTCTTAGAGGAACATTTTCTCTTTTGTTCTTGGGTTGAGGCAGCAACAAGGTACCCAAGAAGACCAGGAATAGGAACCTTTTCTTTGAAAGTGACTCTATTTACTTACAAGTAGAAGCAGTGACACAAATTTTTCCTTCCTAAAAATGGCAAGTGCCAGCAACTGGGGTGGTGGAAACCACTAAACTTGAGTTCCACCTGTTCCAAGTCATATAACTTCAGAGGATAGATAAATTATCCTTCTTGTGGTTGAAGTCCCAATCTCTCTCATTTCAGAATCTCGGAAAATTTTGTTTTCATTCCATCCATGAATGACACTGCAAAATGTGCTGTGACTTTTTCTATTACTTTGTTGTAAGTACTGCTATAAGTGGGATCTTAAATGTCCCCTGAAGGCCAATGTGTTAAAGACTTGACCCTAGGGAAGTGTTATTGGGAGGTGCTATGGATCATAAGAGGTGGGGCCTAATGGGAGGTCTTTAGAACATTGCAGGCATGCCCACACAGGGATACTAGGATCCTAGTCTTTTCCTCTTTCTCTTTTTTCTCTGGCTTATGATAAGCTGAGAAGTTTTACTCTGCCATTTACCTCACCAAGATGTTCTATCTCATGGCAGGCCAAAAGCAAACATGGGCAACTGATCATGGACTGGAACCTCTAAAATGGTGAGCCAAAGTGACCTTTTCTCTTTATAAGTTGATTATCTCAGGTATTTGTTACAGTAATGAAAAACTAACAAGCACAATCTCATTGAGGGTAAAAGCCTTTATCATCTCTTTGACTACCTTGTACCAAACTGCATTGGTGGATGCTCAGTCAGTTTAGGAATTCTTTCAATTTTTTAAACTAATGCTGTTTTAATAGAATTATGCTTTTATTGAAAAGAAGAAAAAGTCCACTCGGCACTAGAGAGAATCTTCCCTGTGGCTCATGCTACTATTAAATGAAACTCATACTTAGTTTTAATTTATTATTGAGTTGTCTCTCAAATGTGTGAAACCTCCTCAACTTTAATTTTTAAAATTTAAACTCAAAATTATGAGAAATGTCGTTGTTGTTGTTGTTGTTGTTGTTGTTAGGTGCTGTTGAGTCGTGTCCGACTAATTTCAGGATTGCCTCAGGAGTGGGTTGCCATGTCCTTCTCCCATTTCTGTGGTGCTGGGAATTGAACTCGGGACCTCAGAGACTGCAGAGTGGCGCTCTACCAAATGAGCTAGAGAAGTGTCATAGTGAAGACAAATTATACCTTGATAGCAAAGAGGTAACTGGGTAGGTAATATATATATGTGGAATTATCTAAACACTAAGAATTTATTTGGAATCTCAGAAGTAATCTGGAATCTCATTAAGGATTTCTTGTACATGGTCAGTTGCTTCTCTCTTGTGGCTTTCAACCTTGTTTTCTGAAATTTGACTACAATATATCTTAGAGGAGGTCCAATTGTGTTTAGCCTGCTTGGAGTTCATTGAGGTTCTTGGATGAGTAGATTCATATCTTTCATCAAACTTGGAAAGTTTTCTCCCCTCTAAGTATTCTTTCTGTTTCTTTCTATATTCTCCTCCTGAGATTCCCATAATGAACATATTAGTCTACTTGATGGTGTTCTTCATGACACTTAGTCTTTGTCAACTTTTATTCATTCTTTTTTTCATTCTGGATCCACAAACTGAAATAATTTCAATTGTCATATCTTAAAGTTTCTTAATTTTTTTTTTTTGCTTGCTCAAATCTGCTGTTGAATTCCTTTGGTAAAATTTTCATTTCAGTTATATTTCTCAGCTTCATAATTTCTATTTGTCCCTATTTTATTTTACTTATTTTTTGAGACAGAGTCTCACTATACAGCACTGGCTGGCCTGAAACTCACTGTGTGGCCCAGACTGGCCTTATACTTGCGACTCTCCTGCCTCAGCCTCCCAACTGCTAGGATTGTGGGTATGTGCTACTAAGCCTAGCTCAATGATTACCTTTTGTTTTGTGAGACAGAGGTTTTTTTTTTTTGTTGTTTTGTTTTGTTTTAATTTTCTCTCTCTTATAGTGCTAGGAACTGAACCTAGCACTGGTCCTGGTTTATGCTAGGTAAACTCTCTACCCCTGAGCTATATCCTTTGCCCATTATTTGTTCCTCTTTATAATTCCTGTTTTTCAATTGGTATTCCCATTTTGTTTATACATGGTTCCTCTGAGTTTCTTCAGTTCATGTTCATGGTTTCCTTTCAGTTTTAAATATACTGAAGATAGTTGTTTCAAATTGTCTATTAATTCCAATGCCAGAAATTTCTCATGGACAGTTTTGTCAATTTTTTCCTTTTGAATGGATTATACTTTATTTCTTTGTATGCCTTGTGATTGTTTGTAAAAATTGAATATTTAAATACTATAACACATTAACTATGGATGTCAGACTTTCTCCCTTCTTCAAGGTTTGCTCTTCTTGATTGTTGAAGCTTTAGCTTGTGTTCGTCCAGTATTTTGACAGAAATTTCCTTGCATTGGTGAAACTAAATAAACAAAACAAGCAACCTCCCCCCCCCAAAAAAAAAAAAAAGAAAAAAGAAAGCCCAACTCTCCTAGTCTGTGGATTGGGTTTGTTCTAGAGCACTCCTTTCACACTTAGCTTGGTCACTTAATGCATCAACCTGCACTTTCTACTTGCATTGACATTAGAGATCAGCCAATAGTTACGATTTTCAAGTCTTTCCTGTACTAGCATGCATGTCATTTTCTGAATTCTTCAGCATACATAGGCACTTTTGAATTGCTCTAGTTTCCTGAAGAAATCTTCTTCCTAGCTTTCTTTCCCAGCCTTAGGCAGTCTGTTTTTTTGTCTCAACTTTAAGTTTTTGCAGGGTTTTTGTTTAGTTTGGCTTTTGTAACATTAGCTACAATGTTTTTGACAATGATGGTCACTTTCTCTCCCTGCCACACACATGGGTTCCAAGCTAGGCAAAACAGACACACATCTTACATAAACCCTTTAGTTACACTCCAAACTGGGTTGGGACAAAGTATTACCAATCAGCTGGCTGGGGTCCTGGATAGAAATCATAGGTAGGCAAGGAGAAACTCTTCAAGTAGAAACTCTTCACGAGCTGATCTTGTATCCCTGAGCATTTGATGGCAGTGAGCAGTGGCAGTAGATTAGAGCAGCAGCAGCAGCAGCAGCAAGCGGCACTCTCCAGTGTTACAGCTCTTATGTAGGCCAAGGAGATCAGGAACCCTAAGACTCTGATAGCAGCTGGCATTGCAGCTTCCAGGTAGGTGTATGTATCAGAATCCTCAGCCCTGACAGTGGCCAGTGTTACAGCTCCCAGGCCTAGGGTGTCTGACACCCTTGGTCCTAAAGACTTGACATCTCTCTAGAACCGTTCTAGCTACAAGAGCCTGAAGTTTCTATTCTTTGGCTCTTCACAGTCTTCTATACTTCTTCAGCCTCAGCTCTCCACACTCTTTTGTCTTCTATTTATTTCCACCACCCCTCTTCTTCCTTCCCTGGTGGCATTTCAGGAACTGTTAAGCCACCTCTCACTGCTATGATCACTCTCACTGTTGCTGCCATTTGGGGGGCAGCTATTGCTGCCTTTTGCTGCAGTTACTGTGTCTTCTGTGGCTGACTACTGATCTTGTAGCCCTCTTTCTCAGCTGTCCATGCAGCTTGCTGCCTTGCTGTTTTTATCACTCAGGCTGTCAGTCAGTCCTTCCCCTATAAGAACAGTCATTGAGACAGACCTTTATTTCAACAATAGGGTCAAGTAGCAGAAGGACAAGGTGGTGGTATTGCTACTCCTATCCGTGTATCCTCCCTCATTTCCTTTTTTCACCTCTAGAATCCTTTGGTCTGAACTAATCTTTGTA
>VMDO01023213.1:0-32052 GCA_007922755.1 Pedetes capensis | reverse complement strand
CTTTTTAAGAACTTTTTGCTTCCTTCTTGAATGATATTTTTTATGTCATGCCACAACTCTTCTGGTCTCCTGTCATTTGTGTCTAATGCATTAGACCTATTTTTGAGGTGGTCTCTGAACTCAGGTGGGATATATTCAAGGTCATGCCGTGGCTCTCATATACTTGTTCTAATTTTCTTCAGCTTCAGTTTGAACTTGCCTATGAGAAGTTGATGGTCTGAGCCACAGTCAGCACCTGGTCTTGTTTTGACATTTTGTACAGAGCTTTTCCATCGTCTCTTTCCACATATGTAGTCAATTTGATTCTTGTATGTTCCATCTGGTGAAGTCCATGTGTATAGTCTCCGTTTATGATGTTGAAAATATGTGTTTGCAATGAAAAGGTCATTGGTCCGACAAAATTCTATCATGCAATCTCCAGCTTCATTTCTGTCACCAAGACCATATTTTCCAACTACTGGGCCTTCTTCTTTGTTTCCAACCTTTGCGTTCCAGTCACCAGTGATTATCAGTATGTCTTGATTGCATGTTTGATCTATTTTGATTGCAGAAGCTGATGAAAGTCTTCCCTTTCTTCATTTGTGGCCTTAGTGATGGGTGCATAAATTTGAATAATAGTCATATTAACTGGCCTTCCTTGTAGGCGTATGGATATTATTCTATCGCTGATAACATTGTATTTCAGGACATATCTTGAAATGTCTTTTTTGATGATGAATGCAACCCCATTTCTCTTTAGTTTATCATTCCCAGCATAGTAGACCATATGATCATCTGACTCAAAATGGCCTATGCCGGTCCATTTTAGCTCACTGATGCCTAGAATGTCAATGTTTATGCGCTCCATTTCTCTTTTAACTATTTCTAATTTGCCTACGTACATTCCATGTTCCAATTATTAATGCATGTTTACAGGTGTTTCTCCTCATTTTGAGTCGTGCCACATCAGCAAGTTGAGCACCCTAGGGTTTTACTCCATTTCCGTCATCACAGTAGACTCTACTTGGAGGAGGCAACTCTTCCCCAGTAGTCTTTTGGGTGCCTTCCAACCTGGGGGCCTCATTTTCAGGCACTATATCTGACAGTGTTTCTTTGCTATCCATAGGGTTTTCAATGGCTAGTTGTTTTGGGAGTAGTTCGCCAGGTCCTACTCCCTAGTCTGTTTTAATCTGGAAGCTGAGCTGAAACTCGTCCACCATGGGTAACCTTGCTCATATCTGAGGTACCAGTGGCAGAGCTCTCAGCCTCATCACAACACACAAGCCCCCACAGTGCAGCAAACTGACAGATGTGTAGGGGTCTCTGGTAATTAGAGATACTTTTTTCATATAACTATTGGCTATTTGTATCTCTTGAGACATGTTTGTTTAATTACTTTGTCCCTTTTAAAATCAGAGTTTTTTCAGTTGGTTTTTTTCCAAATTGTAGTGTTATAGAAATGTTCAGCACTTACCTCTTCTTACACAGAGAAGATACAAACAAAACAAAACAAAAAAACAAACAAGCATATAGCTGACAGACCACAGGAAAATGCTGTAAATCAGAAAGAGGAAAGCTAGAAACTTGTAAAATTCAGAGACCTGAGAAGACAGCATAGTAAGAAAAAGAAAATATCCCAGCATGTGCTACCCTGACTCCACAGTGGGTATAGGGATGGTGGTGGTGGTGGCGTCTCCCCTTTGCAGGGGTAAAGGTGAAAGAAAAAGTCTCAGCAAACTCTGTAGATGTTGGCCATCCTTATGAGCAGAAAGTTATACAATCCTTACAGGCTTATAGCTCACCTAGATAAGTAACCTGCATTCTGTGCAGTCACCTTGCTTTTGGAATAGGATCTCACTTTATTACCTGGAAAACACTCAGGGTCCTAATGCCAGGAATAATTTTGAGAAGTGAACCATTGTCTGAGTTTGAACTGCTTTACATATCAGAAACTCCTACCCATTCCCACCACTGGAATTTCACAAGCATTCCACTACACTGGCTGGGGAGGGCCATGTTGTAACCACATTGCAAACCTAACTCGGCCCAGGAGAGTGACTCAGACCTGAGCGTGCATGGTGCCCTGCACTGTAGGGGATGGGTATTGAAACACAAAAGGGAATAGAAGGCACCACTCTCAAGAATCAGGAGATCAGGGAGCTTGTCCTCTGAAACCAAGAATGTAGCCAGCCACATGTAGAATGGATGTAAGTGCCATGACTGAAGGCAAACACCTATGCAGTTCACACTACCCATCCCCTATGTGTGACACTTAGGTGCTTGTTACGGACAGTGGTTCCCACTGCTGCCCTGCCTGGGGGGACATGCTGAGAGGGCTATGAGCAACTCTGTGACTTTGGCTGTCACTCAGTCCCCTGTGTGAACTATAGTTGAAGAAGTCTGGCTCCAGCCATCACTGTACTCCTAGCTTCACACAGCCAAAGAGGACCAGCCAAGGACTTTGGCCAAAGCCAGCAACAGTCCCACTCCAAGGCATGCACAGCCATCAGCTGAGGAACACGATGGTTCTTGCTTTTATCCCATCTATGCAGTTCCTACAGCTGGCCTGCCCTTATACATACCCTATTGGACCAGGAACTGCTGTCAGGACTGGGTGTGAGCATCACAGGGGGGCTGCTTCAGTTCCTGTCACTACTTATTTCCACATGGCTTTGGGTCCCATATCACTGACTGATTGGAGGACAAGTGCTTTAGGGCTTTCACTATTCCTGGGGCTGCCAGTGCCAGACATCCTTGTTAGTATTAGAGCTAGCATCAACAGTGCCTGAGGAATCCCCCATTACCCAATAGGGGCCACCACTCCCATTTTAGGAGTAGCCACACAGTGAGTGTCTCACTTTTAGCCACACTCACTTTTATCTGCACCATACCTGCCTGAACTACTACAGTGCCTCAATTTTCCTGTGGCCTGAAGATAGTGGGTCTCTCTGACTCTGCTACAGCACAAACTGTGCCCAAAGTCATTAGTCATAGCCCAACAAGCTATACAGAATTTACACTATGGTGCCCAGCTAGTGATGAAGCCAATGTCGCATTACAAACAGGTACCCTAAGGCACATTTTCAGGAGAAAGCCACTTATTACTAAGGCCACTCTATAAAAGTGGTAGAGACATCTGATCCACCAGATGTAAAAGCTCAAAGTAAAAGCACAAGAAATATTAAAAAACAAATATGGTGCTTCCAAATGAGCATAATAACTAGCAATGGATCCCAGTGAAATTGATATGCATAAAATTCCTGATATGCAGTTTAAAAGAATGATAACAGAAGACGTCAGGGAAAGCCAAGAGAATACTTACAATGAAACAGTTTCATGCAATTAGGAATGCACTGCAGGATATGAATCAGAAATTCAGGAAAGAGATTTGGAAAAATAATGAAACAGAAATATTGAAAATGAAGAATAAGTCTAATAAAAATACAAGTGAAAGCCTCAACAACAGACTAGATCAAATGAAAGAAAAAATATGTGAACCTGAAGACAGGCATTTTGAAATATCTGAGTCAGACAAGAGAACAGAAAGGAGAGGAGAGGAGAGGAGAGGAGAGGAGAAGAGAGGAGAGGAGAGGGGAGAGGAGGGGAGGGGAGGGAAGCAAGGAAGGAAGGGAGGAAGGGAGGGGGGGAAAGAATCACTTAAGACTTTTGGGATACCAGTAAATTATGAAAATCTACATTTTCAGAATACCCAAAGGCAAGGAGAAAAAAATTAATGGCATAGAAAAGCTATTCAATGAAATAGTAGCAGAAAATTTCCCTAATCTTGGGAAAATATGGATGTCCATGTACAGGAGGCTTTTAGGATCCCAAGTAGACATGGCCACAAAAGAGTTTCACAATAGTATACTACAATAGAACTGTCAAAAATACTCAATGATGAAAAAATTCAAAAATCTACCAGAGAAAAGCACCAAATCACATTTGAATGTATCTTGATTAGACTAACAATAGAACTCTCACCAAAAACCCTACAGGACAAGCCAGAATGGAATAACATATTTCAAGCCCTGAAACAAAATAACTATCAACCAAGAATGCTGTACCTATTAAGGCTATACTTAAGGGAGTCCTACATTCAGAAGTGAAAGAAAGATAAATATCATCATAAAAGTATATGAAAGTATAAAATCCCACAAAAAAGAGGAATAGAAAAGGATCAAACATTATCAATAAAGCAAACTATCAAACCACAAAGATGAACAAGAGTAAGGAACGAATATTCAAAATAGCTAGAAGAAAATCAACAAAAAAACAAGAGTAAGTCCTTACCTATTTATAACAACCTTGACCACAAAGATGAGAAAGAAAAGAGAAGAAAGAGAAGAAAAGAATAAAAAATATTCAAAATAACTAGAAGAATATCAATGAAACAATAGGAGTAAATCCTTACCTATTATTAATAAATTTGAATGTAAGTGGACTAAATTCTCCTATCAAAAGATACAGATTGGTTGGATGGATAAAAAACCAAAACCAAAGAGTACTGTGCCTATAAGAAACTCAACTCACAGCCGGGCGTGGTGGCACATGCCTGTAATCCCAGCGGCTCGGGAGGCGGAGACAGGAGGATCACAAGTTCGAGACCAGGGGCAGTCTGTGTAACTTAGTGAGACCCTGTCGCAAAAAGTAAAAAAAAAAAAAAAAAAAAAAAAAAATGGGCTGAGGGTCCAGCACTTGCAGAGCATGCAAGCATGAGGCCCTGGGTTCAACCCCTAGTACCACCAGAAAAAAAAAAAAGAAAGAAAAAGAAACTCAGTTCACCACTACAAACATATGCAGGCTGAAAGTGAAAGGATGGGAAGTGTCATCCCAGGAAAATGGAACCCTAAAGCAAGCAGAAGCAGCTATACTACCATCTGACAAAATGAACTTTAAGACAAAAACTGTAAGAAGAAACCTGGGCATGGTGGTGTACAACAGTAATCCTAGCACTTGAGAGGCTGAGGTAGTATGATCAGAGCAAGTTCAAAGCCATCCTGGTCTACATAGGGAGTTTCAGGCCAGCCTGAGCTACACAGGGAGACTGTTTCAAAAAAACACAATGAACAAAAACTAAGAAGAGTCAAATAAGGTCACTACATAATGATCAACTCAAAAATAAGATATAGCTATTGTAAATCTATTTGCACCTAATGCTGAAGCACACAAATTAATATTAAAAAATTTAGATTGAAAGGGAGAAATATGTTCCAATAAGATAATAGTAGGGGACTACCATGCCCCACTTGCATTAATGGACTGATCACCTAGACAAAAATCAACAAAGAAACATTAAAGTTAAACTATACAATGGATCAAATGGACTTAATAGAATATTCCATCCAATGGCTGCAGAATGCACATTCTTTTCATCTGCACATGGAACTTTCTCTACAATAGATTATTCATCATGTCACAAGTCTTAATAAATTTAAAAAATTGAAATCATATCCTGCATTTTTTTCTGGTCACAATGGAATAAAACAAGAAGTCAACAAAAAAATTTTAGAAATTATATGAATATATGGAGAATGAACAACAGACTTTTGAATAAACAATGGATCATCAAAAATCAAAAGGTAAAACTTAAAATATCTTGAAACAAATGAAAACGGAAATACAATGTGCCAAAACTTATGGGACAAAGCAAAAGTAATACTAATAGGAAAGTTTATAGCAGTAAGTGCCTACATCAGAAAAACAGAAAGATTTCAAATAAACAACCTAATGAGGCAGCTCAAGAACTTAGTTAAGCAAGAACATGCCAAACCTAAATTTAGTAGAACGAAAGAAATAACACAGATCAATGCAAAAATAAACAAAATAGAGATTAAAAAATTACAAAAAGATCAATGAATTAAGAAGCTGGTTTGTGAAAGCATAAACAAAATCAACAAGCTTTACTCAGACTAATGAAGAAAAATGAGAAAAGGGTCAAATACATAAAATAAGAGATGAAAAAGAAGACATCACCACCAATGCTACAGAAATACAAAGGATCACCACAGATTATTATGAAAAATTATATGCTAACCAATTGGAAAAGCTAAAAGAAATACACAAAATTTTGGACACACAAAACTTACCAAAACTGAATCAGGATGACATTAAAAAGAAAAAAAAAAAAACTTAAATAGACCAATAACAAGTAATGAGACTGAATCAGTAATAAAAAGTCTCCCAACAAAGAAAAGCCCAGGACCTGATGGCTTCAAGGCTGAATTTTATAAATGAATTGAAAGGATATGAATTAGGAATTCATTCAATAATAATAATTGTTTTTGTTGTTGTTAGGTGTTGTCGAGTCGGTATCCGACTCATAGCAACCCTCTGTACAACAGGGGAAACACTATTGTCAGTGCTTCTCTGCTGTTCATAGGGTTTTCAATGGCAGATTGATTTTTTTGGGAGGGGGGTTGCCAGGTCCTTCTCCCAAGCCTACAGCTTCTGGTGTTCCCAGGCGGTCTCCCATCCAGGTACTAACCAGGCCTGACCCTGCTTAGCTTCCGAGATCTGATGGGATCAGATGCCACAGAGCTACAGCTGCAGGCAAATAATAATAATAGTAGTAACTTATTCACTATAAATTAATCATTTAAATAATTTGTTCAAGAAATCCATGCAATTATGATAATAAGAATTTGTCAATATTAGGTGCTGTCAAGTCGGATCTGACTCATAGTGACCCTGTATACAAAAGAATAAAACATTCCCTGATTCTGTGCCAGGTACACAATCTTACTTATGTTTATCCCATTGTACAGACATTGTGTCAATCCATGTAGTTGAGTGTTTTCCTTTTTCTCCTTGACCTTCCACTCTCCCAAACATGATGTCCTTCTCCAAGGATTGGTCCCTCCTGACTACATGTCCAATATATGTCACACATACTCTAGCCATCCTTGCTTCCAAGAAGCAACTCTGGTTGCACTTATTCTAGGAATGTTCTTTGGTTCTTTTGGCAGTCAATGGCATATTCAATATTCATCTCCAGCACCACAATTCAAAAGCATTAATTCTTCTTTCTTATTCAATGTCCAGCTTTCACAACCATATGATGCAACTGAAAATATCATGGCATGAGTCAGGCGCACCTTAGTCTTCAATGTGACCTGTTTACTCTTCAACATTTTAAAGAGGTCTTTTACAATAGCTTTTCCCAATGTTATCTGTCTTTTGATTTCTTGACTGCTGCTTTCATGGATATTGATTGTAGAACCAAATAAAGCAAACTCTTGGACAACCTCAATCTTTTCTCCATTTGTCATGAAGTTGTATACTAACCCAGTTGTAAGGATGTTTTTTTCCTTGATGATGAGGCACAATCCATACTGAAGGTTGTGTTCTTTGACCTTCATCAGTAAATGTTTCAAATCCTCTTCATTTTCAGCAAGCAGAGTTGTATCACCTAAATAATGAAGAATGTTAATGAGTCTTTCTCTAATCATGATGACATGTTCTTAAAAAAATCCAGCTTCTTGTATTATTTGCTCAGCATAGAGGTCAAAGAGGTATGATAAATGGATACAGCCCTGATGCACATCTTTCTCAACTTTACACCAGGCAATGTTTCCTTGTTCTGTTCAAATTACTGTCTTTTGGTCCATGTACAGATTCCTTGGGCTGGGATTTAGCTCAGTGGGTAGAGCGCTGTGCTGCAGTCTCTGAGGTCCCGAGCACCACAATTCCCAGCACCACAAACATGGAAGAAGGGCCTGGCAATCCACTCCCAAGGCAATCCCGAAACAGTCAGCCATTGAAAACCCTGTGAGGGTCTCTATGAGTTGGATACCGACTCGATGGCACCTAACAACAACAACAACAACAGATTCCTTATGAGTACAATTAAAGCATTCTTCACAATGTTATTCATAATTTGTTATCCACATAGTCAAATGCCTCTGCATAATTGATAAAACATAAATAGACATCTTTCTAGTATTCCCTTTTAGCTAATGTCCATCTGACATCAGCAATGATGCTCCTTGTTCCACATCCAGTTCTGAATTTGCCTTGATATTCCAGCAGTTCCCTATCCATATAGTGCTGCAGTAGCTTTTGAATGATCTTTAGCAAAATTTTACTTGCATGTGACATTAATGATATCATTTGATAACTTCCACATTCAGTTGGATTCTCTTTCTTGGGAAGAGGCACAAATATGGATCTCTTCCAGTCAGTTGGCCCGGCAGCTATTTTCCAAATCTCTTGGCACAAGCAAGTGAGCACCTCCAGTGCTGCATCTGTTTGTTGACACATCTCTATTTATAGTCCATCAATTCCAGGAGCCTTGTGTTTTAACAATTCCTTCAAGGCAGCTTCCACTTTATCCTTTAATACCATTGGTTCCTGATCATAAGCAACCTCTTAAAATAGTTGGTCATCCACCATTTCTTTTTGGTGTAATGAATCTGTGTATTCCTTCCATCTTCTTTTGAGGCTTGCTGCATTGTTTAATATTTTCCCTCTGGAATCCCTCAGTATTGCCGCTTGAGGCTTGAATTTTTTCCTTAATTCTTTAACCTTGAGAAAATCAGAGAATGTTCTTCTCTTTTGATTTTCTATCTCCAGCTCTTTGCACATGTCATATTTGATTTTTTCTTCTTGAGCTGCCTGTTGAAATCTTCTGTTTAGTTCTTTAACTTCATCATGTTTTCCTTTTACTTTAACTGCTCTTTGATGAGGTGCAGATTCAGAGTCTGTTTTGGCATGTAATTTGGTCTTTTCTTTTTTTCCTATCTTTTTAGTAACCTTTTCTTTCCTCATGAATGATGTCTTTGATATCATGCCACAACTCATCTAGTTTTCCAACATTAGTGCCTAATGCATCAAACCTGTTCTTGAGGTGGTCTCTGAACGCAGATGGAATATATTCAAGGTCATACCTTGGCTCTTGTGCACTTGTTCTGATTTTCTTCAGTTTCAGGTTGAATCTGCATATGAGCATTTAATGGTTTGATCCACAACCAGCACCTAGTCTTGTTCTGACTTTTGATATTGAATAAGTATTAGCAGTTAAGAATGCATTCTTCATGTAACAAATATTTATTAAGGGTCTATTTTGCAAGTAGTGCCCTAGGCATTAAGATGGTAAATATGAAAAAAATGATTCCACACATTAATAAGCTTGTTGTTGCTGTTAGGTTCCAGTGAGTTGGGGCCAACACATAGTGACCCTATGTACAGCAGAATGAAACATTTCCTGATTCTGTGCCAGACATATGATCTTATTTATGTTTAAGCCTATTGTTGCAGACACTGAGTTGATCTATCTAGTTGAGGGTTTTCCTTTTTTTCATTGACCTGCCAATCTCTCAAACATGATGTTCTTCTCCAAGGATTGGTCCCTCCTGACTACATGTCCAAAATACATAAGATACAGTCTAGCCATCCTTGCTTCTAAGGAGTACTCTGGTTGCACTTCTTCTAGGACAGATCTGTTGGTTCTTTTGGCAGTCCATGGTATATTAAATATTCTTGTCTAGCACCATAATTCAAAGCATCAATTTCTCTTATCTCCTTTGTTCAATGCCTAGCTTTCACAACCATATGATGTAACTGAAAATACCATGGCATGAGTCAGGCACACCTTCATTTTCAATATGACACATTTACTTTTCAATACTTTAAAGAAATCTTTTGCCACAGCTTTTCCCCAGAGCAATGTGTCTTTGATTTCTTGACTGCTGCTTCCTCAGGTATTGATTGTAGAATGAAGTAAAGCAAAATCTTGGACAACCTCCAACTTTTCTCCATTTATTGAGAATTTGCATATTGACCCAGTTGTAAGGATTTTTGTTTTGTTGATGGTGAGTCACAAACCATACTGAAGGCTGTGTTCTTTGATCTTTATCAGTAAATGTTTTAAATCTTCTTCACTCTCAGCAAGCAGGGCTGTCATCTGCATAATGCAGGTTGTTAATGAGTCTCGAGTCTCCCTCCAATTCTGATGCTGCATTCTTCTTCATAAAGTCCAGCTTCTCAGATTATTTTCTCAGCACACAAATTGAAGAGATATGGTGAAAAGATCAGCCCTGATGTACATCTTCTCCACATTAAACCAGGCAGTGTTTCCTTGTTTTATTCAAACCACTGCCTCCTGGTCCATGTACAGATTACTTATGAGTACAATTAGGTGCTCTGGTATTCCATTCGTCACAACATTATCCATAATTTGTTATGATCCACACAGTCAAATGCCTTTGCATAGTCAATAAAACAGACATCTTTCTGATATTCACTGCTTTCAGCTAATATCTTCCTGACATCCACAATGATGTCTCTCATCCCCTACCTTCTTCTGAATCTGGCTTGACTTTCTGGCAGTTTCCTGTCTATATATTGCAGCATTCATTTTTGAATGATCTTTAGTAAAATTTTGCTTGCATATGATATTAATTATATTGTTTGATAGTTTCCACATTCAGTTGGATTCCCTTTCTTGGGAGTAGGCACAAATATGGATATCTTCCAGTCATTTGGCCAGGTAGCTATTTTCCAAATCTTTTGGCATAAACATGTTTGCACTTCAAGTGCTGCATCTGTTTGTTGAAACATCTCTATTGGTAATCCATAAATTCCAGGAGCTTTGTGTTTCACCAATTCCTTCAAGGCAGCTTCTACTTTGTCCTTCAATGCCATTGGTTCCTCATTGCCGCTCAGGCACCACCTGCTGCAGTCCAGCTGCAGCCTAGGACTCAGGGGTTACCGAAGGCAGGTGAAGAGTCAGCAATGGGAAACAGAGACACAGCAACTCGGAGGCAGTGTGATTCTGTTTCGTTTATTGCTCAGATAGCTCAGGCTTTAATACAGTTTTTTAAACTTAGGTTATGCAAACAGTAAGAACGGTACGTGTGGTATCCCATGGAAACAGGCTTCACACATATTGATCATAATAGCCCACATCCCAGAACACAAACAATAGCCCACAGCCCAGAGCATAAATTTTACTGTCTCTAGGTAACAAACATCAGGGAGATATGTTTCTCCTTAGGTGTTTCAGCAATAACAAATTATAATGGGGTAGTTCAACTCTATCCTCATTTATCATTCTAACCACAAGCACATTATATGTTGCTATGTAAAAATGTGGAGAGTCAAGCTGACAGAAACAATAACTCCCACTCCTTCCATTGGCTGGGAACCAAGATTTGCCTTCAACCAGATAAGCACCTCCCTATGCTGTGTATACGATGGACAGTGGAGTATTACTTTTCTCTTTCTATTCTTATAATGATTATTCTGCTCATGGAGGTGGAACCTCAGTCTACCTGGGAATGAACAGTTTCGCCCTGTTGTAATTTATTCATAAAATCTTTAATATTAGATTGCCATGGAGGTTTTTGCAAGCCTATTTTAATGAGAACATAGTTCTCAGGGCACCCCTCAGATATGGTGGACATACTCCCCACATATGGTGGACAGCTGTGGTGACTCAGTCAAGGAAGGGCTAGTCCCTTCCAGTAGTTTCCCTTATTCTGGGGAAACAGAAAATTGTGCATTCTTATTCTGGTATTCAACATTATCAAATATGCTATCAAGAATCCAGTAAATATTAGAAAAAGAAAAGCAAAAATCCCAAGTCCCATTCCCTAAAGAGGCCCTCCTTGAAGTACTCTTCCCCATGCAGGGACCTTGTCACACAGCATGGGAGAATCTGGACATGGCACCTCATCATATGCAACCTCTTGAAATGGTTGGCCATCCACCAATTCTTTTTTGTGTAAGGACTCTGTGTATTCCTTCCATATTCTTTTGAGGATTCCTGCCTCATTTAATATTTTCCCTGTAGAATCCTTCACTATTGCCACTCAAACCTTGAATTTTTTCTTTAATTACTTAAGCCTGAGAAAAACAGAGTGTGTTCTTCCCTTTTGATTTTCTGTGTCCAGCTCTTTGCACATGTCATTAAAATCTTTGGTTTTGTCTTCTCAAGCTGCCTTTTGAAATCTTCTGTTTAGTTCCTTAACTTCACTGTGTCTTCTTTTTACTTTAGCTGCTTGACATTCAAGAGAAAGTTTCAGAGTCTCTTTTGACATGTAACTTGGTCTGGTCTTGTCTTCTCTTCCTCCTCCTCCTCCTCCTCCTCCTCCTCCTCCTCCTCTTCTTCTTCTTCTTCTTTTTGGTGGTACTGGGGGTTGAACCCAGGGCCTTGCACTTGCATGCTCTGCAAGTGCTGGACCACTGAGCTGCACCCTCAGCCCATTTTTTGTTTTTTACTTTTTGAGACAGGGTCTAAATTATGCAGACTGCCTCTGGTCTCGAACTTGCATTCCTCCTGCCTCCACCTCCCAAGCTGCTGGGATTACATGTGTGTGCCACCATGCCTGGCACTTGGTCTTTTCTTCAATAAAGAAAAGCTTTTGCTTTCCTCATGAATGATATCTTTGATGTCATGCCACAACTCATATGGTCTTCTATCATTTGTATCCAGTGCATTACACCTGTTCTTGAGGTGGTTCTGAACTCAGGTGGGATATACTCAAGGTCATAGTTTGGCTCTTGTGCACTTGTTCTAATTTTCTTCAGTTTCAGTTTGGCTCTTGTGCACTTGTTCTAATTTTCTTCAGTTTCAGTTTGAACTTTCATATGAGCAGTTGATGGTCTGATCCATAATCAGCACCTGGTCTTGTTCTGACATTTGATATGTTTCTTTTCCATGTTTCTTTCCACAAATGTAGTCAGTTTGGTTCCTGTATGATCCATCTGGTGAAGTCCATGTATATAGTTGCTGTTTATGTTGGTGAAAAAATGTACTTGCTATGAAAAGGTCATTGGTCTGACAAAATTCAATCATGCGATATCTGACATTGTTTCTGTCACCAAAGTCATATTGTCTGACTACTGAGCCTCCTTCTTTGTTTCCAACTTTTGGATTCCAGTCACCAGTCATTATCAGTATGTCCTTATTGCATGTTTGATCTATTTCAGTTTGCAGAAGCTGGTAAATATCTTCCCTATCTTTATTTGTGGCCTTAGCTGTAGGTGGGTAAATTTGGATAATAGTCATGTTAACTGGTCTCCCTTGTAGGCGTATGGATATTATTCTATCACTGACAGCATTGTATTTCAGGACAGATCTCAAGATGTCTTTTTTGGTGATGACTGCAGCCCTATTTCTCTTTAGTTTGTCATTCTCAGCATAGTAGACCATATGGTTATGTGACTCAAAATGGCCTATACTGGTCCATTTTAGCTTAATGAGCTTACAAGTAGTAAAAAGAAGATAATTACAGAATCTTTAAAAAGTTTACCATTGTGCCATAAAGAACTATAATTTTGAAAAGAAGTATGAAATATGGTATAAAGAAGTAGTAAACTCTCTGGGAGTTTATTTATTTATTCACTAATTCACCAAGCATATAATTATTGCTATTAATTCATTATTTGTTGCCAATATTATTAATTATAACTATTAACATTAAGTTATTATTAGAAACTTACTATGTGCTAGGCACTGTTCAAGGAAAGGAGAATATCAAAGTAAATAAAATAGATAAAAATTCCTGCCTGCATGTAGAATACATTCTGGTAGGAGGGGACAGATAGTAAACATATAGAAAAGTAAATATATATAGCATGTCAGTTTGTAATGAATGGTACGGTGAAAGCAAACCAAGATGAAGGCACAGAGATGGCAAAGAGAATGGGAGTAAATCAATTTTGCCAAATTCTGACACATATTGTGTGAGAGTTTGTTTCAAATCTTTTAGGTATAATGAATATTTTTTCTTTTCCCATAGCATTTCCCTAATAAAGTTCTGAATAATTCATGAGTGAGTATACTTTGGATATTAGCTATTTCTCAAGGAAGGTGATTAAATTGTGCTCATATATATATTAGACCAACTTTAAAAAAATCTAATTGCTCGTTAATTTAACAGCATTCAAAGATGACATTGGGAAGCAGGAAAAAATTAGGATAATGGAAAATGGAGAAAAGAGAGTCAGAAGACACAAAAGAGAAAAAATTGTAAAGGGAGGTGCTGAGAAGATCGCTATTAAGGTGGCAACTCTGTGGTTTTGGCATTATAAAGTTGATTAGTGGGTTGGGATTTAGCTCCATTAGTAGAGCACTGCATGGCAGTCTCTGAGGTCCCAGGTTCAATTTCCAACACTGCAAAAAGAGAGAAGGACATGGCAATCTGCTCCCAAGGCAATCCCGAAACAATCAGACACTGAAAACCCTATGAAGGTCGCTATGAATTGAACATGACTTGGTGGCACCAAACAACAAGAAAGTTGATTACTCCTGAAACCACTTCTGACTATTTCTTCATGATCAGTAGTACATACCTCCCAGCCAACATACTTTGTAATACAATAAAATTCCATTAAAAATGATAAAGTGATTCATACCAACTGTGCTTCACTTCCATGCCTCCTCTCCTCTAAGCAAAATTATCCCATCTACATGTGTACTTCATATTGTTATGTTTAGAAGACAAATCCTCCACGACCCCTATCACAAGCTAGTTACAATACGGCAATAGGCAATCCTCTATCATTGATAACCACAAAAAAAAAAAAAAAAAAAAAAAAAAAAAAAAAAAAAAAAAAAAAAAAAAAAAAAAAAAAAAAAACACCCTCAGAGTTTCATCTCAGTGTCTCAGGGCAGCATCCCTACCTCTTTGTTCTGGAAACTGAGGCTAACGCCTATTCCTCCTTGAGTAAATAGTAGGAATTTTCAAAGGTAGCTTGGCATTCAATTTTAAAACACACATACTCTAATAACATACATGTTTCAACATATATTTGATTGCCAGCTACGTGTCAGGACCTGGGGTAGAATGGAAAGCAAGAACAGTTGCCCTAGTGAAGCCTGGGGATGTGGGGAAAGAGGTAATCAAACAAGCGCGCAAATAAATGTAAACAGACCTACCGATAAAAACACCATGAGGGAGATGAGAGGACATTTCTGTAACAGAAGTGACACCTCATTAGCAAAAGGCGGGAAGGTATATTCCAGGTAAAGGCAGCAACATCTTTCATGGCTGTCAGTTTACAAGGGTCCTACGTTCTCACGTTCTCACGTCTCATTTGGAATCTTCCAGTAAGGAAAGCAAGAAAAATAAATCTAACCCAGGAATGGAGGTATTTCTGGCTTTCATTTTAACATGCCAGAGCCTGCTACCTTCCACTTCCTGATAGCCAAAGGGTGGCCGGAAGCCCAAACTTGGAACGCCTCACGACTCACGTTGGTCTTCTCTCGAGGCCGAGGCTGAGGAGCCAGCAAGCGGCCGGCGCGTGAGTGGGCCACCTGACGCAGAGAGCAGTGAGTGCAGGGCGGGCAGACAGCGGTTGCAGTGCGTGGAGGCCCTGGGATGACGAAGCTACTCCGTTTATGTCTGCTATGGCTTGGGCTTCTGCTGTTTCCCTTCTCCTGTGAGCTGAGCCACCTCAGCAGAGCCAGGAAGCTATGTGGCAGGCACCTGCTGAAAGAAATCATCAAACTTTGTGGCAGTACTGATTGGAGCCAGTTCCACTTCGGGGACAGCACCCCTTTGCCACGATTGGTTTCCCGGGCTTCGCAGAACGTCAAAGCCTTCAACCCCAACCACTTCGAAAGCCCTCAAACTCCTTTCCCAGTCTGGGGAAGGGTCACAAACCCAGGTAAAAATCGAAAGGGAGAGCATGTTTCTTCATCTCTGTGCATTTCTTGTCCTCAGAATTGCTTTGTCTCACAGTGAACTTTCCACAGGAAATGGAATTTGTGCCTAGTACACAGGTACATAAAAATGTTTGAATACTGAGAAGATGCCAAACTTGTGTGAAGCTTTTTTTTTTAATTGAGAGGAAATGACCCATTTTACCCATTCTCATAACAATGCTGTACCTTCTCTAGCTTCATTTTTATGGAGTATCCTTATCATCTGGCAAACAGTCCTTCAAAGTTCAGCTTAGGTGTTTTCCCTGTGAAATCTTCATTGACCTTTTTTCCTAGTTGGTTGCTCCATTCTCCCTTTTACCACAGTATCTACCACATGCAGTAGCTCTGTTTTGACTATCATCAGGACAGGCTACATAATTGGTCCAGCGGAAGATAAAAATGCAGGCCCCCTTGTTCTAAAAGCAGAAAGGGGCCAAATGTACTAAAATGTAAAGCTTTTATTTTTTATCGTCTATGTTTTCTTTGCTTGCAGACATAGTCCATTCTCTCATGAAGCTTCACTTACAAGTTCAAAGGTAAAGTTACTGAGAATGTCAAGACTTCACAACAGCTTTAAAACTAAACGTACAACCTGTGCAACTGTACAAGTTTCATTCCCATAAAGCCAGTCATGCATATCATACCATATGATGGAGACTGTCTCATGACCTGCAATGCCTATCAAAGGACCTTGTACCTAATATGTGCATAATATATATGGACTTATAATTGGTGCTTTCAACTAGTCTTTAGGAAGAATATTCTTTTGGGTATATTATGTTGTTGTTGTTTTAGTTTTTAGTTTATAGTTTTTTTGTTTTGTTTTTGGAGAGAGGGTCTTGCTACCCACCCAAGCCAGCCTCAAATTCTCAATACTCCTGGCTCAGCCTCCCGTGTGCTGGAGTTACAGGCTTATGCCACCACACCTGGCTAGGAAGAATATTCTTGTTTCAGACCAATCTCTCTTCACATTTTGGGACTAACATTTTGTTCCCAAAATAGTTTTACATTTTAATAGAAAATGCCTTTGTTCATATTCTATCCATAGCATAATGTCATTGAAATTATTGCCTTTAAAATAATTCACTTGAGGCCTTGTGCGGTGGCATACAACTGTAATCCCAGCTAGTGGGAAGGCTGAACCAGGAGGATCACAAGTTTGAGGCCTGAGGCAACATGTGCAATTTAGCAAGACGCTGTCTCAAAATAAATAAAAATAAAAAAGGGCTAGGGTGCAGCCCAGTAGTAGAGCATTTGCCTAGTGTGCATGAGGCTCTGGATTCAACCCCCTCATACTGAAAAGTAATAATTTGATTATTTGGACAAATAATTTGATGCAGTTTGGACAAATCTTCCAAAAGTCAAGACTTCTGGAATAAAGGAAACAAGTAGACTATCATGTAAAAAATAGACACTAATAAAATTGGCTGAAACTAAAACATTGCCTGACACATTGCAAGTACTCATTAACTTATATTTTAATGAATGAATGTAACTAATAAAATTATTGTTGCTAAGGGAATGAAAACTTAAAGACAGAAACCAGCAAACTGAATCTTGATTCCCCACCATCAAACCTACTTACATATAAACTCACTTTGTCCTTTTTTTGTGTGATACTTGGGGTTTGAGACCAAGGCCTCACACATACTTTGCAAGTGCTCTACCACTGGGCTATACTCCACACCCATTTTTTACTTTTTATCTTGAGAAAGGGTGTGGCTAAATTATGTGGGCTGCCTCTGACCTCCAACCTGTGATCCTCCTAGCTTTGTTTTCCAAATCCCTTGGATTATAGGCATGAGCCACTGAGCCTGGCAGAAATTCTGCATTTTTAACAAGCTCCTTGGGTGGTGCTAATGTTGCAAGTTGGTGGCCAACACTTTTGAGTTAGAAGGTCTAGTTCACCCCTTCTTTTTTTCCTCTTCTTCCTTATTCTTTTCTCCAATCATATTAGGTCCAATGTCTTAATTTAAAGAACTCCATCGATAATATTTCCAGACATTTCATTAGAATTTATATTCTGGCATAGAATACAGTGAAAAAATTGCTACCTGCACCAGTACTTTCCAAATCCTCTGCCTGAGAACCTCAGCTGTCAGCTAGTTCAAGCCTGCCCTGAAGTATGAGGAGGGCCTTCCCTGACTGCTTCATGATGAATGGGGCATTTCTCTTACATCAAATACTGTTTTCTCACTATCTATGCTGTAGTCAAAAATATTACCTTCAGATCTTCAAGCTTGAGTTTATTTAAGGAGAATTTGGAATCCCTTTTCTCAACAAAGTCTACTTTGAAGACATTTTTTGTTTGTTTGCTTTTGCTTTTTGAGACTGAGTCTCACTCTGTAGCCTAGGCTGGACTTGAATATTTGATCTTTCCGCCTCTGCCTCTCCAGTACTTAGATTATAAGCGTGTGCCACCAAGCCTGGCTGAAGACAAATTTTCTTTAGAAAGTTCAACTTTAAAATTCAGAGATGATTAAGCTGTTGTTTTAGTTGTTATTTACACTCTTCTGGAAGAATAAATGTCATTAGTTCAATGAGAGAATCTGCAATGAAATAAGATTTGTAGGAAATAAATAATGTATCTGAAAATATTTCAGAAATATTTTAGTCTGTTAATATGGGAACCATGTAAAGGAAAATTTGCTAAAGTGGAAATATCATGTGTCAATAAAGCCACAGTTGTTTTGAAATGTGTGGGAGAAAGGAAAATTGATTTGGGTTGTCAAAATGAAGTTGTATTAAATTTCACAAATTATTAATCTAGAAGGGGAGATGATATTTATTCTATCCTGTTAATTTCTAATGAATTTAATTTAGAAGTGGCAGAGAGCTATGTGTTTCAAATACAGAATATATAGTTATGCCATTTCTTTTACATCTTGTGTGGCTGAGAAGTGTGGCTGATTTTTAAAAGCTAATTTTTATTTAGCTTTTACCACCAGAACACAGGACTGTATTAGATCAAATCAGTTATGCACAGTTTTAATCTTCTGATGATCTGTTTGAGTCTGGCATGGGAAAAGATAGTTTGGTAGACTGATACTATAAAATGCTTTTGTTCAAAGCTACTCATGCATAGTTGAATCTGAAATTGTGTCCTCTTATTAGAGGATGATGAAGGTATGAATGATGTCTTTAAGACCTACCCAGAATGTGGCACTATGGAGGAGTCACTGTATTTCTAAATGCTGGCTGAGCATGGCACTTCCAAATCTTATTGTCAAGTGAAATCTTTAATGTTTTGACATCAGGTTTTTATAACCTATGACCTCTTTTCCAGTTAGAGTAATCATATTCTCCTATCCATGGTTTTATTCACCAATTCTTGGCTTTTTGTTTGTTTGACATTGTTACACCTGGTCCATGCAAGTCCCCTCTCTAAATAGGAATTCAAGAAAATTTGAGTACCTATTATATGCTAGGCATTCTTCTTGGTGCTTGGGATATAAGAATAAACAGTGAGGGCTCCTGCTCCCATGAAGTTTATAGACAGTAAAGACAGAAAACATAAGTAAATTATACAATATATAAGAACATAATTGACCTCACCCATTCCTTTTTTTCACCTATCCCATTTTCCAAGGGCTGTGGTTTAGCTCAGTTGGTAGAGTGCTTTCTTTGTGTTCTCTGAGGCCCTGGGTTTGATCCCCAGCACAGCAAAAATGGGAGAAGGACCTAGCAGCCCACTCCCCAAAAAATCCCCAAAACAATGAGCCATTGAAAAGCCTATGAATAGCAAAGAAGCATGTCATAGTACAGGGTATGGCCCAGAGTCAGGGAGTGTTTCATTCTCTTCCACGTGGGGTCACTATGAGTCCGAGCAACTCAATAGCACCTAACAACAACAAAATCCATTTTTCTACTCCCACTCTCCCCCTCTCATAAGTAGCCATTCCAATGTGTTTATCATGTATTTTTGTTTTTATGAATGTTGTAAAATTATGCATTGCTTTCTGTGCATGAATTTAAAAATATATCTAAATGGTATTTAAGACTTATATCTTACTGTCTTTTGAACATTTAGTCCATTGCTGTAACTGATGCATAGTACACATGTGCATTCTCCACATTTTACTTATTCATTCTTCCAGTGATGAACACTTTACCTATATAGCTTCCAAATCCCTGCCACTAGGAATAACACTGCAGTGAACAACATTGTAATCAATGGTTGTGCCCCCTTAATGGACTTGTGTGGAAAATTTCCTGGAATAAATATCTAGAGATAGAATTGCTGTGTAATGAAGCATATATATGCTTAAATTCCTTGAGTTGTGTCAGATTATTCTCAAGAATAGATATACCTGTTTATAGTTGCACCATCAGTCCTATGTACTCAGTCTACACCAGCAATTAGTATTATATAGTTTTTAACTTTTACCAGTGTGGTAAGTATGAAATGGCATTTCATTTTGTCTTAATGTGCTTTGCATTTGAGTATCTATTCACATGCCTGTTAACCTTTTGGCATGCCTCTTTCTGAAAATTACTCATTTTCATACTTTGCCCACTTTTGTTGTGATTGTTGTAAATTTTCCCATTTGATTTGTGTGAGTTATTCAATTCTAGATATAATTATTGGTTGTTAGGTGCCATCAAATTGGGTCCTACTCATAGTGACATTATGTAAAACAGAATGAAGCACTCCCCAATTCTGTGCCAGGCACATGATCTTTCTTATGTTTAAGCCCATTGTTGCAGACACTGTGTCAATCCATCTAGTTGAAGGTTTTCCTTTTATTTGTTCACCTGCCACTCTTCCAAACATGTCCTTCTCCAGGGATTGGTCCCTCCTGACTACATGTCCAAAATACATAAGATGCAGTCTAGCCATCCTTGCTTCAAAGGAGCACTCTGGTTGCACTTCTTCTAGGACAGATCTTTTGGTTCTTTTGGCAGCCCATGGTATATTCAAAATTCATCTCCAACACTAATTCAAAAGCATCACTTCTTCTTCTGTCTCTTATTCAGTGTCCAGCTTTTACAACCATATGATGTAACTGAAAATACCATGGCATGAGTCAGGTGCACCTTTGTCTTCAATGTGACATCTTTACTTTTTAATACTTTAAAGAGATCTTTTGCCACAGCTTTTCCCAATGAAATGGGTCCTTTGATTTCTTAACTACTGTTTTCACGGGTGTTGATTATAGAACCAAGTAAAGCAAAGTCTTGGACAACCTCAGTCTTTACTCCACTTATCATGGCATTGCTTACTCACTCATGCTACAACATGAATGAACATGAAAAACACTATGCTAAATAAAAGAAATAGACCCAAAGATCACACAGTGTATACTTCCATTTGTATGAAATAGAATAGGCAAATCCATAGAAACAGAAAATAGATTGGTGGTTGCAGAGGGCTAAGGGGAAAGGGAAGTGAGAGTTACTTCTAATAATGACTGCTAGAGCTTTTTTTCAAAGTGATAGAAATATTCTGGAATTACATGGTAGTCATGGTTGCACAACCTCATGAATATACCAAAAGGTACTGATTTGTATATTGTAAAGTGCTGAGTTTAATGGCATGTGAATGATACCTCAATAAACGATGTTATTACAAAAATGTTCAAAGGTTTCTAAGCCCTTTATGTGGGGAAACACTACAGCTATTTTATTTACAAGTATATATTGCTTTTGAGTAAACATTCTATTCTTGAACATGTGATTGCTTGTTTTTTAATAATTCACTGATTTTCATATTCCAATATTAAATTTCTAAAGGGAATATTTCAATAAAGTAAGATTTTTTTTCTTGTCTCTCAACAGCTTCTACTTCTGCCTCTCAGGAAGAACCAATAAATGGTTGGGAGACTCAGTCATTGCCCAAGTATCAGTATAAAATGGTTGGCTTGCTCCCTGATAAGATAAGAGAATTTTCTTCATCATATGATATCAATCCATATGTTCATGAGAATGAAAAATTTCAGAAGAAAAGCACAAACAAAATTAAAGTCTTAAGCAGTCTATTCTGGGGGAATCATCTCCAAAGAAATCGCAGAGGATTCTCAGATAAATGTTGTCTTAAAGGCTGTACAAAAGAAGAACTTAGCATCGCATGCCTTCCATATATTGATTTTTAACACTTAATGATAAAAGGACCATCACTGTGACTAAGATATACTAACCATAATAGGAGGTATACTAACATAATAAAGCTTACTATATTTATTATACTATTTATTTTGGTAATTGGGCTTGTAGGTGATATACTGTAGCCTACATCTGAATGTACTTGCAAGCACTTGACCATATTTTATGATGGTAATAGGAAATTTAGGGCTTTCTATAGTGACTTCTATTTGTTACTTATTTTTCATATATTTTTTGGAGGAGGATGCTACTAGAGGTGACATTTAAAATTTACCTGTTCATTTTTTGTCATTATGGTTGAAAACTCTTAATCTCAATTTAAATGGATTATGAAATGTTATGTATTTCATCTTTATGACATACAGACTGATACCCATGACTGTTAGGCTCACTCCCATAAGCCAATTAATTTGCCTCAACAACTTAAACATGACTAACCAACTACACTCATTGTTGTTAGGTGCCCCTGAGTTGGGTCTGATCATAGTAATCCTCATAGGGTTTTCAGTGGCTGATTGTTTCAGGATTGCTTTGGGAGTGGGTTTGTCCTTCTCCCATTTTTGCGTTGCTGGGGATTGAACCCAGAGCGAGCCTCCAAGAGCGCAGAGCAGCACTCTATCAACTGAGCTAAATGCCAGCCTACTATACTCCCAGTATGAGCCTTTGTACTTTAGTAGTAGGTACACTTTTAATTCCTGGAGTTTTACTATAGAAGCTGAGCAGAAGCTGGATAGATTCTCTTTCCAATTTCTATGGATGACTTAAAGTTTAGTGAATGTCTAGTTTGTAAAATCTCTGTAAAATACCCTGTCTTTGATTTGAAGGTACTAATATGTGAAGCAACATCTAATTCTCAATATTATTCAGAAGTCTGTAGCAGGATTTCTTAAAGCGTGGACCCTGGCCAAACCAGCAGCAGCCGCACCTGGGGATTTATTAGAAATATAATTCTAAAGCCCCACCATAGGCATAGTAAATCAGAAATTCTGGGTATGGGGACCAGCAATCAGCATTTTAATGGGCACAGGTCATTCTGAAGTAGGTTAGTGGTTGAGAAGCACTGGTAATAGAGTATTATGTGAATATTGTTGAAGTCCTACGATTTGAGCTTGCATCTCTAGATGTTAATAACAGTACATAATACAAAGTTTTGGGATTTTTTCACTTTATTCCTACCTGTGAAATAATTTTAATACTACAAAACAGAGCAAAACTTAATCCAAAGAATCCAAACTGGAATTCCTACTTTCCATCCTTTAGTGAATGGGTAAGCATTATTTGAAAACCTTCTCTAGTTTCTTTCCCAAGTATATACTATAACTTTCTTTCCAATTGCATTTTTTATTCCTATTTGGCTCTGTTATTTCTTAGGACAAAGGTTCTTTCCCACATACATCTATATTAAATACTCTTCTAATGCATTAATAAATGTATAAAATTTTTTGCCAGTTTTAGAACATTTATAGTCTACATTCTGTTATCTTTGTAAATATAAGGAGCCACCCATTTAGATACAAAATAACATCTTATCCTGGTTGAATATGGAATAGGTCTGCTAAGTTTTCGATGAAAATGTGCCATTGGAAATGGAAGAGAAAGATGGTGGATTAGAGATATCCAGCACTTTCCTGCATCTCGCATGAATTTGAAACATCAGGTGCATGGATACAGGGAGAACTGGGTGATGTGGAAAGTTATGGAAGTGGAACAGTAAGTGGTAGACAGAGACAGGGTGATTTCTAGAAATATTGAACTTTAGATTTGTAAAAGAAACGATGAATCCTAACCATCAGCATTAGGCAAAATAGTAGGAAAGAGGAAGAATCTTCCTCCAGTGGGATTTTAATGTAAAAAAGAAAAAGAAGCCTTGGTAAGCTGTACAAGCATACAAGATGGCACTTTGCAAAAATATAAGAAAGGAAGTCTGCAATCTGCACAGCTAACAGATACTAGAGAAAGGGCCTCCTGCACTCCCTGGGTTGCCCACTTGTGCTAGCGTGGGAAGCCACATCAAGAGAGGTTGTATAGTCAAACCTTTTGGCTGGGAGGAGTGAATACCCTGCATTTTTATATCTCCAAGCCCCAAAGGCTTCTCCTCTCCATTGGCTGAGTAACCATCCTTAGAGTCAGTGAGGGCCCAGAAACTGCTTGTGACTTGGACAAAGATGAGGGGACACAAGTCTAAGTGGTGGGAAATGTGGGCTACAATGTAGAGGGAGCATAAAGAGTGTGCCTGACTGTGGCCTGACCTCTGAGAAGAGAAACAAGACTGGCAGAACACCTCTGATGCAAGGGGGCATCCCACTACACATTTCTGAGGCTCAGTTGGTGGTAGCTGCTTGAGGGTGGCTCCCACATTTGCCATATTCCAAACCTGCATGTAGAAAACACTGATAGGAAACAAAGATTACTCAAAACAGGAAAAAACCTAACAAAATTATAGATATTATCTTGACTGTCAAAATTAACCCTAAATGTAAGTGGCCTCAACTCCTGAATTAAAAGACTGGATTAAAAAATAAAAACCAGCTGTTTGGTATCTACATGGAACACACCTCAATGGGAAAAATCCACACAGACTGAAAGTGAAAGGGTGGAAAAATGATATTACAAGCAAACTGAATCCAAAAGCAAACTAGAATAGCTATACCCATATCTGACAAAGCAGGCTTCAAGTCAAAATTAGAAGAGATAAAGAGGGTCACTACATACTAGTGAAGGGAATGGATCCATCAAGAAGACATAATGATTGTAAGTATACATCCACCTAACATTGGTGCACCCAATTTCATGAAACAAACACTACTGGACGTAAACAGATAGGTAGGTCCAGATACAACAACACTGGAAGATTTTAATATGCCACTATCAGTACATAGATCATCCTGACAAAAAATTAAAACTCAGCAGTAAAGTGCACCACAGATGAAATAGACATAACACACATGTACAGAATATTCCATTCAACTACTGAGGAATACACTTTCTTCTCAGCAGCCCATAGAACTTTCTCTAAAATAGGTCACATTTTAGGACATAAAACAAGTCTTAACAAACCCAAAAAATTTAATTTCTTGTATTTTATCAGCTCATAATGGAATAGAAATAGACCTCAATAGCAAGAGAAACTACTGATTATACACAAACACATGAATATTAAACAATACAGTTTTGAATAAGGGGATCAGGGATTAAAAACTTCCTAGAATCAAGTGAAAATGAAACTACCACTACCAGAAACTGTGGGATACAGCAAAGGCAGTTATGGTTTGAATCTAAAATGTTCCTCAAAGGTCACATGTTTGCATATTTTGTCCCCAGCTGGTAGCACTTTCTTGGGAGCTTATAGAATTTTGAGAGATGGGATCTAGCTTTTTGGAAGTAGGTCATTGATGGCAGGCCTTTGGAGGTTTTTACCTAAACCAATGGTCCTGGTTGCTCTCTGCTCTTGATCTGCCATGTGAGTTTTTCTGTCAGAGTATATTGCTACCTGCCACTGCCACATCTGCCCCACTGCTACTTTGGACTGTGATCCTCTAACCATGAGCAATAAATCATTCCTCCCGTAAATGGTTTTGGCTAGTTTCCCTGCCTCGATGATGAATAAGCTACTACAAAAAAAACTGGTACCAGAAGAGTAGGGTGGTTACTGTGAAGAAACTTGACTATGGTTCTTAGGATGGTGTAATTTGTTTGTAGGAGGAGCTTGGAAGAGTTTAGAAATGCAGGAGAAATCCCAGAATGCTGTAAGCAGAGACTGAGAGGCCATTCTGATGGAAGAAAGGAAGATAAGAATGCCACTACCAATATAAATGTGGATGGGGCTCACAGAGTTTCAGATGAAAAGGAGAACCCTATTGGCAATGGACTAGAGGACATTTGCATTGCATAGAGGACATTGCATCTGGCAAAGAGGTTGTCTATGATCTGTTCTTGTCATAAAGATTTGAATGAGGCTGAATTTTAAAGTAATGGACTAATTAACTTGATAGAGAATAACACAAGTATAGCCAACTATTGAGAATATGGTATGATTGTTGCTTGCTGCTTTTGGTCACATTTATGATGGAAGAGTAGAGTAAAAGGCACAGCAAGAAGATCTGAAAAAAATGTGCAGTTTAAAGAGAAAAAAAGCAACAGCAGCAAAGGCAGGCTTAAGGATGATATGGACAGGGCCAGTTTAGGCAAGGAGGCAGTAATTATTAAAGAGAAAAATGGCAACAAGGAAAAACCATGCACTTTGTGCTGGACAATAAAGATGAGCTTGTTGTTGTTGTTGTTAGGTGCCGTCGAGTCGAGTCCGACTCATAGCGACCCTATGTACAGCAGATCGAAACTCTTGCTGATTCTGTGCCAGGCAAACAATCTTATTTATGTTTAAGCCCATTGTTGCAGACACTGAGTCAATCCATCTGGTGGAGGGTTTTCCTCTTTTGCGTTGACCTGCCACTCTTCCAAACATGACAGCTAGGCCCCTCCAATCTAAGGATCTCAGGTGTGAAATGGCAAACCCATTTGAAAAGCCTTCCTTTGAAAAAAAATGGCTAAAAAACAAGTGCCTCTGGGATGCCCTGTTGGAAAGGAGCTGCCCAGGGATGAGATTTCTCCACCTGGGCATACAGAGGCTACTACAGCCATAGTCCAAAAGTGTCCCACAACTGCTTAAACCATTAATGACCAGAGTCCTATTTATAGGACAGTAAATATTTTCAGATTATTTCTCAGAATTTATTTCTGGGTGGTATGATAAAGCAAGACAAGTATGTAAACACTAAATACTGTATATTGCTATGTTATCGTTAAGTGTCATCAAGTTGGTGTCCAACCCATAATGATCTTACATACAACTGGTGAAACACTAGTGTTAGTGCTTCTCTGCTATTCATAGGGTTTTCAATGACTGATTGTTTTTTGGGAGTGAGTTGCCAGGTCCTTCTCCCAAGCCTACAGCCCCTGGTGTTTCCAGGCAGTCTCCCCTCCAAGTACTAACCAGGCTCAACCCTGTTTAGCTTCCAAGATCTTATGGGATCAGACACCACAGTGGTATGGCTGCAGGCAATTCTTCTATAGTTACTCTGAAATATATGATACAAAGTATTACTTTCTTTTTTCAATAATTTACTGTCTAACTTGGTGTCCTATAATTAGGACCCTGGGCATTATCAAGTAAAGCTGGCAGCAGACCTTGGAGTCATCCATATGGTGCTGGTTTTATAGGCATAAAGAATGCAAGAGTTAAGGTTATGAAGCCTGTCATCAAGGTTCCAGAAAATAGCATGTGAGGCCAGGCAATGTGTACCAGGGTTAAATTCCCCACAGAGAGCTCCTGAAGCGTGGGTACATGAAGTCAAGGGTGGAGCATAAGCAGCAATGGAGACCTCAGGATGTTGGATATGCCAGCAACATGAAACATCTACTAATGAAAACTACTGGCAATCAGTGAAGCCAGTTCAAAAAGAGTCACAGGGATGGAACTGCCTGAGTCCAGATGATATTAGATGTTAGATGATGTTGCATGTGCCAGATGCCAGACCTGGAATCATAGGATTTGTTTGTCCAGTGGATTTTAGCTCTTGCTTCAGACCAATCTTTCCTTCCTGTGCCTCCATTCATGCATACTCTGTGCCACTGTATGTTGGAAGCATATAACTTATTTTTATTTTGCAGGGGCTAAGCTTGCCTCGAGTCTCAGTGGAGTCTTTGGATTTGGACTTTTTCACAGAGTTGAAATTGTTAAGACTTTGAGAACTCCTGAAGTTGGACTGGATGCATTTTGCATTATGATATGACCATGACTTTTGGGGGCCAGGGACAGAGTGTTATGGTTTGAAACTAAAATGTTCCCCCAATGATCATGTGTTTGAATGTCTGGCCCTTAGCTGGTGGCACTGTCCTGGGGGGTTATGGAACTTTGTAAAGTGGGATCTAGCTTTGCAGAAATCACTGGGAGTGGGCCTTTGGGTTTTCTACCTGGACCCACAGGTCCAACTGCCTCCCTGTTTTGCCATGACAGGAGGTTCTCTGCCACATCCTCCACTGCCACACCTGCCACACCACTGTTAAGGACTTTGATCCTCTAACCAGAGTCTCCAATAAACCATTCCTCCATTAAGTTGTTTTGGTTGGTTTCTCTGCCACAACAATGAACAACCTTACTAATACAGCAATTCTAAGAGGGAAGTTTGTAGCTGCAAGTGCCCATATTAAAAAATCAGAAAGAACTCAACCTACCAATGAACCTCAAGGTCTAAGAAAAGCAAGAACAAGTAAAAACCCAATATTAGCAGAAGGAAAGAAATAATAAAGATTGGAGATGAAAATGTGAAATGAAAACCAAAAGAAAACTATGAAGAATCAATGAAATGAAGATTTAGTTCTTTGAAAAGATAAACAAGACAGACAAACCCTTAGACTGACTAACCAAAAGAAAGAAGATCCAAATCAGTAAAATCAGAGATGAAAAGGGTATATTACAATAGATACTACTGAAATCCAGAGGTTCATTATGGGATATTTTGAAAAATTATACTCTCAAATTGGAAAATCTAAGAGAAATGAATATATCTGTAGATATGTATGACCTATCAAAATTGAACCAAGAGGATATAACCAACCTGAATAGATCTATAACAATGAGAATGAAGCAGTAATTCTTTCCCAACAAAGAAAAGCCTAGGAATGGATGGATTCATTGTTGAATTCCACCAGACTTTTAAAGAAGAACACCAATGTTCCTCAAACTATCCCATAAAATAGGGGAGGAACATTTCCAAACTCGTTCTATGAAGCCACTATTACCCTAATACTGAAAGCAGATAAGGAGCAATTTCTTTGTTGAACATAAATGCAAAAATCCTTAATAAAATACTTGTAAACTCAATTCAATAATATGTTAAAAATTATATGCCATCGTGGTTCTTTTGCTTTCAGAGATGCAAGGATGGTTCAACATACATAAATCAATAAATATAAAACAGCACAAAAGTAGAATCAAGAATAAAATTCACATGATCATCTCATAGATGCAGAAAAAGGTTTTGAAAAAATTCTATATCTTTTCATGATAAATGTCCCAAAGAAACTAGGAATAAAAGGAACATATGCTAACCTAATAAAAACTATATATGACAAACCAACAGCCAACATTATATTGAATGGGGAACAACAGAAAGTATTTCCTTTAAAATCAGGAATGAGACAAGGGTATCAACCCTCTCTACTTATTCAATCAAGTGCTAGATTCTCAGCCAGACCAATAAGGCAAGAAACAGTAATAAAAGGGATACAAATAGTAAAGGATGAAGTGAAATTATCTGTTTGCAGATGATATGATCCTATTCTGAAAAAACCCTAAAGATTCCACCAGTAAACCTTTAGATCTAATAAACACTTTCAGCAAAGTAGCAGGACACAAAATCAAGGTACAAAAGTTCATACTCCAATAATGAACTAACTGAAAAAAAATTCAAGAAAACAATCCCATTCATAATAACCTCAAAAATGAAGTAAAAATAAAAATACCTAGGCATGAACTTAACCACGGAGGTGAAAGACCTTTACAATAAAAAATAAAGCACTGAAGAAGACATAAGATGAAGATTTTGCATGTTCATGGATCAGAATTGATAGTTCAAATGGACATATTACCAAAAATGATATACA
The DNA here is from genome assembly GCA_007922755.1 of Pedetes capensis. Classification (NCBI taxonomy): domain Eukaryota; kingdom Metazoa; phylum Chordata; class Mammalia; order Rodentia; family Pedetidae; genus Pedetes; species Pedetes capensis. The sequence goes on along the minus strand of VMDO01023213.1, from coordinate 2,660 downwards.
GATTAAATGAAATCCTCAAGTTCCATTCTTCAAAATGAAATCCTCATCAAAATTCCATACGTTCTTCATAGAAATAGAAAAAAAAATCCGAAAATTCCTATGGAAACAGAAAAGGCCCCAAATAGTCAAAGCAATCATGGGAAAAAAGAGCAGTGCTGGAGGTACCCCAATATCTGACTTTAAGCTACATTACAGAGTCACAGCAGCAAAAACATCATGGTGCTGGCACCAAAACATACATGTAGACCAAAGGAATAGAACAGAAGTTCCAGAAATAAGCCCACGCAGCTATAGCCATCTTCTTTAACAGGTGATACTGGGAAAACTGCATATCCACATGTTTAAGAATGAAAGTAGATCCCTATCTCTTACCCTGTACAAAATTCAATTAAAAATGGATCAAAGCCCTTAAGGTAAGACCTGAAACTTTGAAACTGCTGGAGGAAAAAAATAGGGAACACACTTCAAGATATAGGCACAGGCTGAGATTTTCTGAATAGGACTCTAACAGCTCAGGAAATAATAGCAAGAATTGACAAATGGTATTGCAATAAAGTAAAAAGCTTTTGTACAGCAAATGAAACAATAGAGTGAAGTGACAGCCTAAGGAATGGGAAAAAATCTTTGGCGATTATTCATCCAACAGGAAATTAATATCCTGAATATTGAAATATCTCAAAAAATTAAATACCTAACGTACAAATAATCCAATTGATAAATGGGCAAATGAACTGAACACTTTTCAAATGCAGAAGTAAAATGGCCAAAAAATACATGAAAAAAATACTCAACATTTTTAACCAGGGAATCAAAAGTATAAATCAAAACTACATTAAGATTCTATTTTACCTCAGTCACAATGGCTATCACCAGGAAAATAACAACAAATGCTGTCAAGGATGTGGGAGAAAAGAATCCTTACACAGTGTTCCTGTGTATGTAAATTAGTGTATCCACTATGGAAATCAGTATGGAAATTCCTCAAAAAGCCAAAACAAAACTACCATAGGACCCTAGCTATTCTACTTCCAGGTATAGACTCAAAAGAATCAAAATCAGTTTACTATAGAGATAACTATCCATGTTTATCATGGCACTATTCATTATGTTGTTGTTGTAGCCAACTTATAAAATCACCCTTGGTGCCCATCAACAGATGTATGGATTAAGAAAATGTAGTATATAGAGACAATGGAATTTTATTCAGTCATAAAGAAGAACAAAAATATGTGGTCTGCAGGAAAATAGATGGAACTAGAGATCATCATATTAAAGGAAAGAAGTCAATCTCTCTCACAAAGACAAGACTCACATATTTTTTCTCCTATGTGGAATTTGGGGGGGGGGGTTAAGTACATAGAAATAAAAGGGGAAGTATTAAGAATGTAAAAGGGAAAGGGGAGAAGGAAAGAGGGATAATAAGTAGTAATCGGGAAGAATATGATCAAGGTAAGTTATATGCATTATATTGTTGTTGTTATGTGCCATTGAGTCAGTGTCCAACTCATAGCAACCCCATGTACAACAGGCAAAACACTATTGTCAGTGCTTCTCTACTATTCATAGGGTTTTCAATGGCTGATTATTTGGGGGGAGTGGATTGCCGGGTCCTTCTCCCAAGCCTACAGCACCTGGTGTTCCCAGGCAATCTCCCATCCAAGTACTAACCAGGCTCAACTCTGCTTAGCTTCCAAGATCTGATGGGATTAGATGCCACAGTGGTACAGCTGCAGGCAGTATATGCATTATACAAATGTCATAATGAAACTCTTTACTTTGCTTAATTAATATGTACTAATAATAAAAGATTTAAAAAATAAAGATACCATTCACTAATTTTTTGGTAAAAACACCTCAACTTTTTCATCTATATACAACTATGCTTAACTAGGTGACAAGAGAAATAACTTCTGAATATTTATTACATGTCTTTCAATTTTGTGGGAACATGCTAAAATTACAAGGATGATATTTACAAAATCCCAACAAACTGAGCACATGAGCCACCAAAGGAGAATGGTTCTTCAGATATAGAAATGTACATATTTTCTCACGTCTCTTGCAGAATAAAACTGCTTAAATAAAATTTAAATATCAGAAGTTACAATTGTGATTAAAAGTTCATTTAACATTAAAGCAGAAGTCTTTAGTTATAAGAAAACAGTCTTCCACCACAAATTATAGTGCTTCTGGCAGCATATATAAATAGTGTGACAAAATGAATATTTCCTAATGCAAGTACCCATGAAAGTAGGGAATTATTTATATAAAGATTATATAACAACATACTGGAATATTTTCAGAATTATAAAATTCTAAGAAAACTTTTTCCTCATTTCTGAAGAATATGCACTTGAAGAAATATTTGACATTAGCTGATAATAATTACTTACCTGTTTCTTATGCATAACTGATTCAACAGCTACAGGGTTACTTTCTTTTTACATATAGTCAGAATCAAAAATTTAAATATTACAAACCTCCAATGAAGAAGTTTCTTGGAAATTTGGAATTTTACAATAAAGTGGTTATCCCATTCTCTAAAGTTAAGAATATGTATGAGTGATTCTTTAAAACCAAAAAAATGAAATATTTAAAAAAGTTTAACAAAACATAGTTCACATCCTTGTTATTAAAAGCAAAATGTTAGACCCTTGAGA
>VMDO01023212.1:0-32032 GCA_007922755.1 Pedetes capensis | reverse complement strand
GACGACGTGCGGGCGCTGCCCCCAGACGTGGTGGGTGTCACCCCCTCCTGCTCCCAGAGGCCAACGCCCGACCCTGCCCACTCAGGGCCTCCCTCTCGTCCCTCAGGTGTCCTTGCTGAGGCTGAGGCTAAGGAAGGTGGCGCTGAGCCCCGGGGAGGGAGTGTCCCGTCTCTTCCTCAAGGCCCAGGCCCTGCTCTTTGGGGGATACCGCGAGGCGCTCGTCTGCAGCCCGGTGAGCAGTTGGGGTGGGTGCCGAGGCAGAGGCCTCTCGGGGGCTCCTGGGGGACTCACAGTCTTGAGGGATCCTCACCCCTTTGGGAGAGCTTCCTTTGTGCCTCTGTTTGCTCCGCGATGAAATGATGAAATGGATTCGCCAGTTGTCCTCACCCAAAAAGGTCACTTGAGTCAGTGAATGGATATAATCAAAGCCCTTTGTGCCTGGCACGATGGTGCACACCTGTCCTCCAGGCAACTCCGGAGGCAGAGGCAGGAGGATCGCGATTTCGAGGCCAGACGCAGCCTGAGTTACTTGGCAAAACCATAACTCAAGATTTAAAAAAATTTTAAATGGGCTGGGGGTGCAGCCCGGTGATAGAGCATTTATAAAGTATATGCGAGGCCCTGGGTTCAACCCCCAAGTACTGGGGGGAAAAAAAAGCACTCTGAATAGTGCCTACCATATAATAAGCACTCAACAAATGCTAGGCTTTTGTTTTTATTATTCCTATTGTGGAGAATGTTCACCATATTATGAGGTGAATCTGATTATGGCCCATTTTACAGTGGAGGAAATTAAGGCTTGGAGAAGTACCGCAGTGACTGAATGTGGAAGTCAGGACTCTCTTCTGCTCACCCTTAAGCTCCCCCGCCCCCCGTTTTCCACAGCTATTCTATAAAAATTTGGGGGTTCCTGATGTCTGTGCTCACCCTGCCGCACCCCACCCCACACACACAGCCTGATCTGGGTCCCTTTATTGCTCTCCTCGGCATTGGACCTCCCCCCAAGTGGGCTCCCAGCCTCCTCTCGCGCAGTCTGCCCCTCTGCAGGGGCTCCAGGTGACTTGTGACTGCCTGAGGCAGGGCCCAGCCCTGGTGCCCTCGCAGAGCCCCCCCCTCCCTCCAGGTAAAAACCCAAGTCCTCCCCGCAGCCCACCAGGTCTTGCACAGGGTCAGGCACACAGCAGGCGCCTAATCCACGCTTGCGACACAGCTGACACAGCTACGCGGTAGAAGGGAAGCGCGCAGGGGCCAGGAGAGCTCAGGACGTGAGTTCTTCTTCCAGGGCCAGCCTGTAACTTTCAGTGAGGAAGCTTTCTTGGCTCAGAAGCCCGGGGCGCCCCTGCAGGCCTTCCACAGGCGGGCTGTGCACCTGCAGCTGTTCAAGCAGGTGAGCCAGAGCCCGCAGGGGGAAGGCGGGCCGGAGACAGGCCGCTGGCTCCTGGGGGCGGGGACTGGGGGCGGGGCCTAGGGGCGGGACCAGGACAAACGGGGCCTGGGGCGGGGCAAAAGTGGATGGCTGCGTCCCTAGGGGCGGGGAAAAATGCAAGCCTGCGTTCCTAGGGGCGGGGCGACAATGGACTGCTACATCTCTGGGGGCGGGGCCTAAGGAACGGGACAGGGAGTGTCAGGGGCGGGGCCCTGAGTCCCTCAGGCAAGACTAGGCCATACTTGGGGGCCCTGAGGGGTAGGGAGAGGCTCCCGCGGAGATCCTCTACTCCAGGATCCCTAGTTGAGGCAGCACTGAACTCTTGGGTTCCAAACGGTGAGAGGCCCTGGACCCCAGGGTACCTGAAGGACAAACACCTACTTCAGGTCCACTGGAGGAATCAGGGGGGGTCCATATTCCTGGATCCCTCCAGGCGTGGCTCACACCTGTGATCCCAGCGACTCAGGAGGCAGAGGCAGGAGGATCACAGGTTCAAGGCCAGAGACAGCATGCATAACTTAGTGAGACCCTGTCTCAAGATAAACAATAAAAACTGGGCTGAGGGTGCAGCCCAATGGTAGAGCACTTGCTAAGTATGCACAGGGCCCTGGGTTCAACCCCCAAATACCAAAAGAAAAATAAAATCCCTGGATCTATACATGGGAATCCTTGTAGGTCACAAATGGGGGGAGGGGCATGCAGCACTCCAGAGAGGGCAGGTCCTGACTGCTACTCTTTTTGGGTGGAGGTGGAAGTGGTTCAGGACTCTTGGGTCCTAGGACACAGGGCGGGACGGGGCTCCTGGGTTCCTGGGAGAAGGTGGGGTGTCCAGCTTCCTTCAGTGCAGGGCTTGGGTCTAGGGTCACTGAAGGTAGAGTATTCCAGATTCACAAGGGGGGCTCAATCTGCAGGGGCAGGGTTCAGCCTCTGGGTCCCTGGGGGGGGGCGGGTCTGGTCCCTGGGGACAGGTCCTGGCTTGGGCAGCCAGGAAGAAAGATGGATCTCTAGCCTTCTGCATCTTGAGGGGGCAGCAGACACAGCCCTACACTTACGCCCGATGCTCTCCCCACCCCAGTTCATCGAGGCACGGCTGGAGAAACTCAACATGGGGGAGGGCTTCTCCGATCAATTTGAGCAAGAGATTACCTGCTGCGGGGCCTCCTCAGGTGAGCCCTGGTCCTGGCCCCCAGGTCCCCACCCCATTAGCACCCCAGCCCATGCCTGCCTTAGATACCCATGGCGCTCTTCTTTCATCCCAGGTGCCTTTCGATCCTACCAGCTCTGGGCGGACAACCTGAAGGTAATGACACCAACCCCTTGTTACTCGTTTATTACTGGATTAACCTAATCCCATAATAGTCCCCAGGAAACATCACGATTACGCTCATTTACGGAGGTCAGGAAATTGAGACTAGGGAAGGGCTCTTGTAGCAGCACACAGCCAGTGGGGTGGGGTGGGGTCTGGGATCCCGCCCTGGTGACCCCAAGGCCACAAGCCTCTCCCCTGCGGTCTCTCCTTTCCCCAGAAAGGTGGCGGTGCTCTGCTGCATTCGGTCAAGGCCAAAACCCAACCAGCCGTCAGGAACATGTACAGATCGGTGAGGCAGGGCTGGACAGGCCACACTTGCTGGGGTGATGGGGGGTGGGGACAGAAGACATTTCCAGCCCTCGCAGGGAATGCGACATTGTGACCTCAACAGACATTGTAAGTGCATTTTTTTTTTTTTTGCAGTATTTGGGGGTTAAACACAGGGCCTCACTCATACTTTGCAAGTACTCTACCGTGGGGCTGCACCCCCATCCCATTTTTGATTTTTTAAAATCTTGAGTCAAGGCCTGGCGCAGTGGTGCACGCCTGTAATCCCAGCAGCTTGGGAGGCGGAGGCAGAAGGATGGCAAGTTTGAGGCCAGAGGCAGTCTGCATAATTTAGTGAGACCCTGTCTAAAAAAAAAAAAAGGAGAAAAATGGGCTGGGGGGTGCAGCTCAGTGGTCCAGCACTTGCAGAGGATGCAAGCACGAGGCCCTGGGTTCAACCCCCAGTACCACAAAAAACACAAACAAAAAAAAATTTTTTTTGAGTCAGGGTCTCCCTATATTATACTGCCTCTGGCCTCAAACTCACAATCCTCCTGCCTCGGCCTCCTGAGTCTCGGGGATCACAGCCATGCACCACTGCAGCCAGTTAAGTGCATACATTGTTATCAGAACAAAAGAACAGTTACACCACAAACACTTCCCACGTTTATTTTCCATTGACCACGTTCACTTTTGTCACAATCATTTCTTGCCCGTTGAACACCGACAGCCAAGATTCATCCCTGAACAAATTTTGCCCTTCCCAGACATCGCATCCCACCTTCTGTCCTTTTGAGGTATTTTTTTGTTTTTGTTTTTTTTGTTGCTTTTGTGATTTTTCTCCCAAGCCCCAAAGTTTCCTGGGGCCAATGTACACAGCCCAAATTCGCCCATCTGATTTCATCGTTCGCTGGACTTTGAAACCGAGATGCCTTTTGACAAGATTTCCCCCTCCCCATTCTGTGCAGTGGATTAACCCCTTCTGGAATACTCCTTTGGTATAAGTCAAAGGGGTGAAGGTTTGTATTGACTCCTCAGGTGGTATCCAGGGAGTGGCGAGGGCATTCGGGAGACAGAGAGAGGGACAGAGACAGGTGACGAGTCACCTGCATCCTAGGGGACGGAGGGCTGATTTTGAATGCCCAGCGCATAACCACCCACAGGCCTAACTCTCCCTTGGTTCCTCCACAGGCCAAGAGTGGACTAAAGGGTGTGCAGAGCCTGCTAATAGACAAGGTAAGGCTGATCGATGATCGATGACCCCACCCATGACCAGTGAGGAGGCTGGGGGCAACCCCCAGCTTTTGCATCCTCTTCCTAGGACGGAGACGCGGGCCTGCAGAGAGGCGGCTCCCTGAGGGTCCCCAGCCTCACCAGCCGCTCAGATCGCCTGCAGCAGCGCCTGCCAATCACCCGGCACTTCGGACAAGTCAGGATGTCCCCTGCCCTACGTCCACGCCAGACCCTCCTCCCACCCTCCTCTCCGCTCGAACACCACGCCTCCCTTCTCAACCTCAAACCTGGTGCCCACCTCACCCTCCTCCAGAAAGCCCCAGCCCCTGACGCTGCAGCCCCCCACCCACACCCTCCCGTGCTTGTCCTTTGCAGAACCGGCCTCTCCGCCCCAGCAGGAGACGCAGGCAGGAAGAGGGACCTGCTGAGCCCCAGGGAGAGAGGTAAGGCTCCAAGGGGACCCACGGTGGAAGTAGAAGGCCAGGACTTCTGGAGAGGGTCCCCACACTCCAGAGCAGCCAGACTGGGGGTGCAAGGGGTGGGGAGGGAGGTCTCAGGCAAATAAATACCTAGGCTAGTCCTTCCTCCCCACCCCCCAGGACCCCTCCACTAAGCCCTGAGGACACCGTGGGCCCGTGGACAGAGGAAGCCCTGGACAGCAGCTTTTTGGGGTCTGGGGAAGAACTTGATCTGTTGAGCGAGATCCTCGACAGCCTGAGCATAGAAACCAAGAACTCAGGCAGCCTGAGGCCAAGCCAGAGTCTAGACTGCTGCCACCGAGGGGACCTGGACAGTTGCTTCAGCCTGGTGAGAGCCCCCGCCCACCCAGGGTCTCCCCGATCATCCACCCAACCTGCCAACTCCCCCATCTGAAGGCCGGCTCCCTGTCTTGCCTTCTACCCTGGCCCCACGCAGCCCGACATCCCGGAAAGATCAAGATGGCAGCTGGATGAGGAGGGACCATCGGAGCCCCAGCCCCTGTCTCTGCCCTTGGACCTGTCATCCCTGAAGACCACCGAGCCCTCGGATGGCTCCCCAAAGAGCCCCCGTTCCCAGCCACGCTCAGAGGCCAAAGTCACCTCTCCACCTCAGTCTTCAACCGCTTCTGTGGCCTCAAGCAGCCGAGGGGACCCCAAATCCTCTCCCCTCACTGAGCCTGTCACCCTCCACCTCCTCCCTCCTCACGAAGTAGCTGAGGAGGCCACAGCCCAGAAAAACCCTTTCTCCAGGCTCCCCCCAGAGCCCACCCTGCAGCACCCTCCAGGAAAAAAACCCCAACTTCTGCCTCCTACGAAGCCCAACCTTGATCATGCCTGGACACCCCAGTCCCTTGATTCTTCCTGGGACCCCAGTTCTCCGGACAACCCCAAAACCCAGCCTCCCCAGGTCCTGCTGGACCAGGCTCATCTCCAGCCCCTCAAAGAGCCAGGAGGCCCCAGTTCCTCTGCCTCTCCCCCCAGCAACGGGCAAGAGCCCCAGGCCACGAGGCGACCGCGAGTTGCTGACCTGAAGAAGTGTTTTGAGGGTTAAGGATCAGGGGTCTGGAGGAGACCCCAGTCCTTCAATAAAGCCACAAGAGCCCAGAGCTGGTTTTTCGTGGTGAGTTTATCCGGGGCCTTCTCTCAGCTCGGAGACCCATCCCACCAACCCTTCCTCAGGGGGAGCCCCTGATGGGCTCCAAGGTGCCTCTGAAAGCCCTCCACTTCCAGGAAGCCCCCCAGGCCCTCAGGATCCTTGGAATCTTACATTCATCTCTGTTCCATCTAGGCTAACATTACTTCCCGCTCCAAAAAACTTTTATTATATCTTACTACCAATTTCATATAAATATATAAAAACAGACAAGCCCCACCCTCCCTGGCCCTCAAGGTCAAAGTCTTTGAAGCACCTTCCTCCCTTCTACTCTTAAGTTCTGGGTGAGTCTGATTGCCCAGAGAGGGCGCTGCCTTCCCCCAAGATCACACAGCAAGGAAGGGAGATGGATGAAGGGGAGGGAACCTAGATGGGCAGACAGCCCCGCACGGGTTCCTTGGAGTCCTGGGGGGCCTGGGCCTCCGCTGCATGGGAGAACTGAAAGAAAGGATAGTGGGGTGTTGGGCCTGGAGTAGCAACGGGACACACAGCAGAGCGGAGACGGTGAGGCAAGCGGGGAGGTGGGCCCCCAGCCCCGGCACCCCAGCTGCATGCAGAGTCAAGCGGAGCCAGCATGCTGCGGATCCCGCCAGGCGGGCGCCCCCGGTCCCCCCAAGTCCTCCTGAGCCGTCAGGGGCTGGTGTCTCGGTGGCAGCCGCTGTGTGCCAGGGAGTGCCGGGCAGTCCTGGGCAGTGGCGATGGCCCAGCGTTCAGATGAGCCGCTCCTCGGGCGGCAGCTTGAGGTTGGGGGGCGGCGGCGCGCGGGCACCCACCTGCTCCTCGCTGCTGGGCCGGTAGGTGCCCTCCGTCTGCCGTTTCTCCCGAAGCTTCCGGACCAGCAGCCCCAGCCCCACGGCCAGGAGCAGGGCCGCCAAGATGGAGAAGACCACGACGATTGCAGTAATGGCCTCCTGAGACTACGCAGAGCCAGAGAGAGGATGGGCGTGACCCCCGCAGCCGAGGTCATCCGTCCACACTGAAGTTGCATCCGGGGCTCCAGACCCCCACCGCACACGCCCTACCTCCCTCTGCCTCCACAGGGCTTCCTCTTTTGTTTTGTTTGGGGCTCCAAGGTTCCCCTCACTTGCCAGGTCTAGGATCCCCCCACCTCCCACACCTGGGACTCTTGCCCCCCCACACACTCTGGCCAGCTCTAGGCTCCATGTGATTGGCACCTGGGGCTCCTGCCCACCATCTTGGGTAGGGGAGGGGCTCTTAGTATTCCCATTCTGCAACTCTGTCTCCTTATCTGTCCTGTTGGTATCCTGGTCTCTCCCACCCGGTGATCTCAGTGCCCTCCGACCTGCCACCTGGGAGGGGAAGTTCCCTCTACTTGCTACATGAGGGACCCCCAAACAGCATCCCTGCTACCCTCTTCCTACACCCCTCCAACTCACCAGGCCCCCATTGGTGCTGGAACCCGTGGGCGTAAAGCTGGTGGTCTCATTCACGGGAGGGGTCAATGCTGTGGAACAGAGAATCAGTCAGACCCTGCTTCTCCTTCCCGCCACGTGTCTGTCAGCTTGTCATGCCATGGGGGCTGGTGTGTTGCTGTAATGTCAAAAGATGCCACCAATCTTTCAGACCCCAGTAAGGCCACCCATGGTGGACAGGTTTCAGCTGAGCTTCCAGACTAACACAGACTAGGGAGAAGGACCCGGCAGGTCACTCCGGAGACAATTAGCCATTGAAAGCCCTATGGCTGGCAGAAAAGCACTGTCGAATATGGTGCCAGAAAATGAGCCCCCCAGGCTGGAAGGCATTCAAGAGACACTGGGAAAGAGTTGCCTCCTCAAAGGAGAGCCAACCTTAATGATGAGTGTGGAGTAAATCCCTGGGACCTCCTTTTGCTGAAATGGCACAACTCAAAGTGAGAAGAGACATAGTGACTGCAACAAGGGGCTCAAACATAAAAAGATCGCATGCGTGGCACAGTATCAGGGAGTGTTTCCTCGTGTTGTACATAGGGTCGCTAGGAGTCAGACTGGACTCGAAGGCACCCAACGACAACAAACTTCCCACCACCGGCCATCAGCACCTTCCAGGGCATCCTCCCCACACCCCTGCAGGGCCCAATTAAAACTCTGCCCTTCTAAGCCTCCAGTTGGCCTCTGGATGGCAGGTACTCTGCAGGTGTTCCACCCCACCCCCACCCCTAGCTCAGAAGAGCCCAGCAGGGAACCATCACCCCAGAGTTTTTTGTGCTGTGTTGGGGGCTATTACAATACATGGTCTTCGGAAGCTCGACCCTGCCCCCAACCTCCCTGGCCCCAGCCCTTAAGGACCTGGGCGGACCCGCCTTTCCTTGGAGTTTCTGACTCATCCCCACCCCCCCTCGGCCGCCGAAACTCCAATAGGACAGAGTGGCCGGCACGGTCCACACCTACTGCCGGCTGTGTCAGCCGGAGCTCCGGGTCCATGGCAGGCCTCCTGGGGGTCCTGGGCTGCCTAAAACTCTCAGGTAGGGAAGGTTTGGATCCCCGGGACTCCCCTCCCCCGAGTTCCTGAGGAACCCAGCCCAGCACTCCCGCCCACAAATCCCACCCCCTCCACTCAGGAGGGCTGCGAGCCCATCCCGCAGCGACCAGGACAAGCCAGACACCCTGACCCCTCCTCCCGACCCCGCAGACCCTCCTCAAGGCCTCCTATGAGCTGTCCCCGATTCTTGACCCCCTCCGGGCCCCAGGTGCCCCGCACTTCTGAGCCCCGCCCCCTGCAGAAAGACCCGGGAATACCAGCCCCTCCCGTCCCGCGGCGCCCCAGTACCTACTTTGCCCCGAAGCCAGGCCCCAGCGGGCGGGCAGCTGCGGCAGGCCAAGCGCCAGGAGCAGCCCCAGGCCTGAGGTCGCCATGGGCTGGGCGACGGACAGGTGGCGCCAGGGATGGGGTTCCGGGAGGGCGCCGCTTCTACCGCATCTCGGGCCTGGGGGGCACCTGCGACCCGGCACCTGTGGGCGCGAGAGGGACAGGCCGGAGCGTGGGGTTGGGGGTGCACCTAGCGCAGGCCGGCCGCGAGCCAGGACACCCCGGAGTCGGCCCCGCCCCCGCAGCCAAGGGTCACAGATTAAAGATTAACCCGGGGCCGCGCTCCCGGGTTGGAAAAAGGGAAGGGGAGGGGGTGGGACCGGCCACGCCGAGCGCCCCACCTCCCTACCTGGCCCAGGCGACTCTGCCCTCGCGCGCAGTGGTCCGGTCCCCCCCCAGTCCTTCACTCGAACCCTCAAATCAGTCGCTCGCTGGCTCGCCCGCTCCGATCCTACCGGCCCCGCCTGCTCACGTGACCCGGAAAGTTTAGTCACTCACCTGGGAGGGGAGCGCACTTCCGGCTGGTGCACCTGAGCCTCGATGACAGGGCGGGGCCGAGAGGGGCGGGGCCGCGCCGCCGGCGCACCTGTAACGGGACGAACCCAGGTGCGCCAGGGGACTGGGCAGCCAAGAGGCGGAAGCGCGCAGGGGTAAGGGCTTGGCACCTGGACGGCAGGAACATCGCGGGGTGGCACAGGTGTGGGGACACCCCTCTGTGAGACACGGTCCAATGGGAAGCTCCTAATGAGAAAAAAAAAAAAACTGTGTAGTAAGCAAGCACCTGGCTTGGGGCAGATCTACACGGGACATGCGCACGGATACTCACAAGTCAGAGGAATCCTTACAGAAACATCTGCATGGAACCACAGCCACAAGAAGCACAGCCGAAGAGACGCACACCCGCGTGGGAAACATTGTAACCAACACCGCACTGAAGTCCCCCTGGGTGGACTACAACCTGCTGTGGAGACAATGTTTCCACCTAGGAAATGTGCGCTACTTCTCTGGGTGAATTCCTGCGTGGGAAGGTATTTGAAGTGTCCGAGACACACCTGCACTTAAATACACCGATGTGGTACCCAGTTATATGGAAACATGCCCTTCTGGGGGTACACCTAACCAGAACCCACATACAGGGCGACTTTACAACTCCACATGCACAGAGGAACACCTGCTTCAAACATACCCACGAGGTCAAAGAAACCACCTCGGGTAAAGAACATCTGTATGGAATTGAGCTCCAAGGAAAGGAAGGTCTTCACTCCACACCCACGTGCATCTAGGCAGACAGAGGTTAGTACCTGGAGTCCCACCTGTCAGGAACGTGTCTGTGAGCCAACATCCATTTGGATCATCTTCGTGGGAACATATCTGTATCCCTGATGTTGCAGGGCACCTGCAGAGACACACCTGTGAATGAAAACATCTGTAAGCAAACACCTGGTGGGGGCAGACCTACACGGGACACCTGCATGGATTCACAAGTCAGAAGTCAGAAGAACAAGTTTACAAGTCAGAAGAATCCTTACAGAAACATCCGCATGGAACCACAGCCATAGAAAGCACAACCGAAGGGAAGCCCACCCACGTGGGAAACACTGTAACCAACATCGGACTGAGGCCCTTTGCTTCTCTGGGATCTGCCTGTTCATGCACACCTGTCTGGATAGAGGCTGGATGGGAAGCAGACAAAACCCTTAGCGCTGTACCTTTGTTTAAAAGATGGTGATAATAACATGAACCCCTCTGGATGGCCCATGACTCACTTCTAGGCAACAGAGTAAGGGCTAAGGATCCCGGATATGCTTAAATGCATGCTTTGCCCCTTAGTAAGAGGACGAGGGAGTTTAACGTTTTCCTTCCTCGCTTGTAAAGGGTCAAAGCTACTGTCACCTACCTGATAGGGTGTTGGCGAGGGCGATGCGAGAGGTAAGAGGCCAGGCATGTACAACGCACTGAACCCATGTTCGCTGCCATTATTACTATTATTGTTGTTGTTTCGTTGTTGTCATTATTATTTGCTGTCAAATGGGCGCCTCTTGCCCTAATGGTGAGAAGCTGCGCTTGAAACGAGTAGGAGGAACATTCGGCAGGTGCAGCGAGAGCTACTGGCTGGGCCCCGCCCCCTGAGCTCGGCTCTTGATCCTCCCGGGACACTCACGCGTGCACACGCAGGCTGGCCTGGAGAGAGCAGTCAGCCTGGTGTCTGGATTCGGCCGCTGCCCCTTTAAGACTGCCTGGCGGGCTGTGGGGGCCGCGGGGCTAAAGGGTGCCCAGGGTCACCTGGGAGGCCCCGCCCCAGGTGGGGAAAACGCGAGGAAGGACGGGCGGGCGCAGCTCAGTGCGGCGCTGGCCAATAGGAAATCGCCTCCGCCACCGCGCGGCTGGGCGATCTTGCGTTTCGCAGTCTGAGTGGGGCCGAGAAAGGAAGCGCGCGGGCAGATGCAGAGACCGCGGGAGAGCGCCGCCTGTCGATCTTCTGTTTCTGAAACCCGCCGGAGGATCTGGCACGCGCGGGCGGGCACATGCGAAGCTTAGCTGGCGCGGAGCTCTTGAGTTACGTCTGAGAAAAGCCAGAACTTCAGTTCCGAAAGATGATGATGAGGAGGAGATCAAGGGGAAAGGGATTAGAAACCAAATTCCTGACAGCTCCCTCCCTCGCCCCTTAAGCACGAGGGGAAACTAAGGCAAGCAGAAGCGCAACTCAGCAACCAGAACGGAGACCACCGCGCTCCCCATCCTCTCTCGCCAGGCGCCCCGATGCCCCTCCGCCGTGCCCCACGGGAGCATCCCACACACCCTCCCCGCGCCCCCAGCTCCGCCTTCGCCCCCTCCGCCCAAGGGCCGGGGGAGGAGGAGGAGACGCAAGTTCTGGCGCGGGCGGCGACGGCTAGCAGCGCTCACCTCCAGCAAGTGCAGAGCCCGCGGGCAGCGCACGGGGTGCGGAGCCGGTGGCCGCGGAGCTGGCCCTAAGGGGCCCCGGGGGGAGGGGGAGCCGCAAAGCCCCCCCCGCTGAGGCCGCCTCCGCCGGGCCTCCCCTCCCCCCCGGGCAGGCGCCATGCGGGGGGTCGCGAGCGACGCCGAGCGGCGGCAGCGCTGGGGTCGCCTGTTCGAGGAGCTGGACAGCAACAAGGATGGCCGCGTGGACGTGCACGAGTTGCGCCAGGGCCTGGCCAGGCTGGGCGGGGGCGCCCCCGATAGCGGCGCCCAACAGGTACCCACCCCCGCCGGGACCCCCCTCCTCGCGCGCCCCGGAACCCGAGTGATCTGCCAGGGACCACCTGTGGCTGGACGCGAGCACCCCTGCCTCGGCTCCCTTCCCCGCTGCCCACCCGCTTCTGGCCGAAAGGGACCGTAAGGCAAGGCTTGCCAAGGCCCCAGGCCTGCAGCTCAGCCACCTGCACCCGGTCCTCCCCCACCCCACCCCGGGAACAGAGCGGGGCGCGCTTCTGTCCACTGCCTAGCACACACCTTCCTTTGCACTCTGCACCCACAAGACAGGCTCTGCTTCCACCTCCAGCGGCTGCACCTTCTCCACCCTACTCAGAAGCCCACCGCCCTCCTGGCCAGCTGCCTCCACGGCTCACAATCCCAGCCTGTCCTTTCTCCCGGCCTCTCTGTTTGGGCCAGGCTGCCCCCAGCCAGGGACTCCATCCTGTCTGCGGCCATTCCCCTCACCAACCCCTCACACACACCTGCAGCTCTTCCTCACACCTATACCCCTGAAGGGGAACCACAGCGTCCTTGAAACTTTGGGTCCAAGCTCCCACTTTCCAGCTGGCAACGTGGAGGTCCTGTGGTCACTCAGCCTGGATCTGTCACCTCCCACATTGTCTGGGGCTGTTTCTAAAGGGGGTTCCCACACACACAGGCAGCCAAGTAGACAGGTTTTTATGAGGCGACTAGGTGGATAGGCTTTGTGGATAAGGACCCACAAGGGTCCTTGTCCCAGCCCTGACCTTGACGGTTACCTAGTCTCAGCCCTGACCTTGAACCAGTGACTTGATGCCCTCAGAGCCTCAGTTTGCTCACCAGGAAAATTGGCCAACCGCCACGTGCCTCACATACCTATGGTGGCCTCGGGCATCTTGCTGGAAAGGGAGCTGATTGAAGGAGGGGGGAGAGGTCCATCCCCTTCCTCGAGGCCCTGCGTTCCTGAGGCATAAGGCGTGCTGTGCTGCATCCAGATCCAGGAGCAGCCTCCCCAGCCCTGCCGGTCCCCTTCTCTGCCAGGGTCTCTCCGCTGAGGGAGCTGCTGATCCAGATGGTGGCCTGGACCTGGAAGAGTTCTCCCGCTACCTGCAGGAGCGGGAACAGCGCCTGCTGCTCATGTTCCACAGCCTTGACCGCAACCAGGATGGTAACGCCAGGCTGCAGGCTGCTGGGGGGTGGGGGGGAGCAGTGGGTTAGAACGGGCAGCCCTGGGGGGAGGGGGAGGCTGCCTCTTCCCGATGACTCATAGGCTATTTCGGGAGTTCTCCTAACCCCCAGCTAGGTGGTTCCAGGGCTGCCAGCCCATTTTACCTTCCTTTTCCCTTCTGGAACGGGACCCCTATTATTACAGTTGGATTTTTCTCAGGGACAAAGATCCCCCAGATTGCTCCAGGGTTCTCTGTGGAATAGACACATCCCATAGGGACCCTAATAACTGCCCCTGGATTCATTCATTCATTCATGGAACAGAGTCATATTACCTTTCTGATCCCACTAGATCAGGGACCTTCCCAGAACCCCTACAGCCTGGCTCCCTGGTCTTGCTATCCCATCTTCGTTCCTGGTTGTCCTCATCTTTGGTCTTGGGGTCCTCCTGAGTCCCACACACCTTCCCCACCTCGGGCCCCCTTTCCAGGCCACATCGATGTCTCTGAGATCCAGCAGAGTTTCCGAGCTCTGGGCATTTCCATCTCAATGGAGCAAGCGGAGAAAATTCTACACAGGTGCGTCCCAGGAGGTTTACAATCCCAGGTAACTCAGGGCTGTGGGACCCCCTCAAGTCACCTCCATCTTCTGGGCTCCAGATCCAGTTCCAGGCATGGTGGAGCTGAGAAGTTGGGCTTTGGAGTCAGGCAGATCTTAGGCCAGTTGCTTGAGCTCTACGGGCCTCAGTTTCTCCCTCTGTAAGAGGCTTGGGTTTAGCTCAGTAAGTAGAGTGCTGTTCCACACTCTCTGAGGACCCGGGTTCGATCCCCAGCACCGCAAAAATGTGACAGTCCACTCCTGAAGCAATCCTGAAGCAATCCTGAAACAATCAGCCATTGAGAACTCTATGACGGTCGCTATGAGTCCAGCCTGACTCCATGGCACCTAACAACAACAACAACAAAATGAAAGTAATAATATAGCACCCTGACAGGGTCAGTATGAAGGGTCAACACAGCACAACCTGGCCTGGGCATGTGATTACAATAGCAGTAGGCATGGGATAAGCTCTCCACGTGCCCCTAGCCTAGCAGAACCTCACCCCAGCCCTAGACACTGAGCTTGCCTCCTCCGTGCCCCCAGCATGGACCGCGATGGCACGATGACCATTGACTGGCAGGAATGGCGTGACCACTTCCTGCTGCATTCGCTGGAAAACGTGGAGGACGTGCTGTATTTCTGGAAACATTCCACAGTGAGTGGGGGTGCTGTTCACAGCCTGCAAGCTGGGCACTCTTTCTTGGGGTGGGGAGGGGCCTTGCTGTGGCCACCCTGAGGCCAGGAAGGGCTGGGCCAGGATGCCCATGGAGTAGGAGCAGCTTAGGAATGAAGCTCTGCTCCTCGGTTTCTGCATTGGGGGTTCAGGAGCCTGAGGATGTGTCTGGAACATCTCTGCTATCTGGACCCCTTTAGACTGGCAGAGAGGCCCTCTGGGGCAGCTCGTGGGAATTGAGGGTACAGGGAAGAAAGAGCTCACCAGATGGGGTTCTAGGCTCCACACCCTCCACCCACACAGCTTCCCGCCCGCTGGGTTCTCTTCACCTGATTCAAAGACTCTGCTGCTGAACGGAAAAGTTAGACAATCACTACGTTCAGAAGGTCCCACGAGATCTGCTGGAAGTGGGGAGGGAGGTTTGCTCCAGATTCCCAGTTCCTGAATAAGAATCACTGAGGATCCAGTGGCATCTGGAAGGGATGCATCCACTGGATCAGATGAGATCTTCTTGGGTAATCCAGAGATTTCCACCGCAGAGGGTCCATGCAGGTCTTGAGGTTGGGAATTCTAGTGGTGGACTCCAGAGGGGACCTGACTCCTTGCAGGGGGACTTCCTGTGGAGGAGATCACTTTGAGATCTTAGGAGACCTCAGGAGGGACCTGCTGGGATCCTTACACAGGAGGTTTCCGGTGGGATCTTTTATGGCCCCAGAAGGATCCTCAGGAATTCTTAAATGGGAGGCCCTTGGGCAGGATCTGATCTCCTCTTGAGGGATCTTTATCTGGCAGATGCTTGCATGGGATCTTTTGGTCAATTTGGAGGATCCCCTGGTGAGACTCGGTAGATCCTTTGGTGAGATTTGGTGGCTCCTCTGATGGGATTCAGTGGATCCTTTGGTAGGATTTGGTTGAGGTATCCAAGAGGGATCGTAGGATCTTAAAGGGAGACCACTGGATTGGACATTTTGGTGGCATCTGGAGAGATCCAAGAGAGAGATCCTGGGTTCTCCAAGCAAGATCCATTGGTGGACTCTGGGGTGTCTTGGGACTCATGGAGGAGACTCGCCCACTTAGGACTGAGTGGCACCTCCCCACCCCCACCATGACATGACACCTCCAGCCTCTGTCATCAGGTCCTGGACATCGGCGAATGTCTGACAGTACCAGATGAGTTCTCAAAGCAGGAGAAGCTGACGGGCACGTGGTGGAAGCAGCTGGTGGCCGGGGCAGTGGCAGGAGCCGTGTCACGGACAGGCACAGCTCCTCTGGACCGTCTCAAGGTCTTCATGCAGGTGAGGGGCGCTGACGGCACTCACCCCATCCTCCAGGCCCGGCACCTCGGAGAGGGTCATGAGGCTACCTTGCCTCCCCACTCAGGTCCATGCCTCAAAGACCAACCGGTTCAACATCGTAGGAGGCCTACGGAGCATGATCCAAGAGGGAGGCATCCTCTCCCTGTGGCGGGGCAACGGCATCAATGTGCTCAAGATCGCCCCAGAGTCAGCCATCAAGTTCATGGCCTATGAGCAGGTGAGGGCAGGTGCGGGCCAGGGCACTCTCAGCAGGGGAGCCTAAGTTAAATGCAAGGATTCCTGGGCGTGGCAGGTATTCACGAGGCCCACAGAGGCCAGGTCCGTGGAAGCCAGAGAACAGTCGACCCCTGAGTCTGCCTACTCTGTCTCCCACCCTCAGATCAAGCGGGCCATCCGCGGTCAGCAGGAGACGCTGCACGTGCAGGAACGCTTTGTGGCTGGCTCGCTGGCCGGTGCCACAGCCCAAACTGTCATTTACCCCATGGAGGTGAGAGGAGGGCCCTGGGGGGTGGGGAGCCCCATGGCAAGGGTCGGGCTGCCGTCCAGGATCACTCCTTATTCCACATGATGCCTGGGGATGGGAACCGCCTTTCCCGGACTCGGGACCCCAGCTCACGAGCGCAGGGCCATTTCACATCTAGCCTGCCTGGGTATCACAATTTGATGCGCAGCTTCTGGGGACTGTAGCATTGGCTAGAACCGCTTGGACAGTACACATGCCACCAGCCATTAATGGACATGCCTCGTCCGGGGATAGAATGCTTGGTCCCAGGGAATTGGTCCCAGGGAATGCTTGGTCCCAGGGAATCATTTTTAGGTGTTGCCTTTTTCCAAGAAATCATCTTAGGTTTCAGGTCCTACAGTATTTCATTAAGATTCTGACAATAGCCAGGCACCATGGCGGACGTCTGTCATCCCAGTGACTCCGGAGGCAAAGGCAGGAGGATCGCAGGTTTGAGGCCAGAGGCAGCCTGGGTAATTTAGCAAGACCCTGTCTCAAAATAAAAAAATGAACTGGGGGAGCAGCCCAGGGGTGGAGCACTTGCAAAGTGTGTGCAAGGTCCTGGGTTCAACCCCCGAGTACCAAAGGGGGAAAAAAAAGATTCTGAAAGTGATGGAGAACTGAATGTAAGTGAAGTCTTCAGATGAGAAGGTGAGACCTGGGATGGTGGCTTCAGAGTGTTAGAGACCCAAGTTCTGGGTCTATCTTATTGCTCCACTACCTTGGCATGTAGAATCTACGTAATGGATTAATATAGCTGCTTGTGCTCCACCCATCACATCCCACATTCTAGCTGAGAGGAAAAACCACAAAAGGGGGAATACCCACTTGCCTTACGAGATGCTTTCTGAAAGTCATGCATGTCTCTTTCTTCTGCCTGATTGGCTATGAGTTAGTGACGTGGTCATACACCTAGGGAAGCTGGGAAATGTAGTTTTTATTTCTGATGGGCATGTGCTTGCTGAAAGTTATCTACTCAGGAAGAAGGAAACAAGATAGGGGATTGGTGGGGGCTACTGCATGCTACTTTGGTAGACAGAACTGTTTGTAGATATACAGATATCTATATGGAGGAGACAGCAGGTTATTGAATAAGTGGTTTTTTTAAAACTCAGTGCTCCTCAGAGCATCTGCTTTTAGGAGCAGCTCTTTCTAGGCATCCTCACTCCTGGATGTGATGGTTCTGGGGGCAGCTTTTCCGCAGATAACCGAGTTCTCCCTAGGTGCTGAAGACCCGGCTGACCCTGCGCCGGACGGGCCAGTACAGGGGGCTGCTGGACTGTGCGAGGCAGATCCTGGAGCGAGAAGGGCCCCGTGCCTTCTACCGCGGCTACCTGCCCAATGTGCTCGGCATCATCCCCTACGCGGGCATTGACCTGGCCGTCTATGAGGTCTGTGCGCAGCCGCCCTGCTTCCCTTCTCCCCTCTGGGGTCTGCCCGTGGGATGCTCCTTCCTGACGCAATTGACTTCTCGCAGCTAGGGACGGACAGTCCTGGGGTGAGCATCACCGGGGCCTTGAGATCCTAGGGATCCCACCTACTCCACCACTCACTGCTGCAGGAACGTTCTATTTTTATTTTTAATTTTTATTTTATTGTGGTGCCGGGGATGGAACCCAGGGCCTCCCACGTGCAGGGTAAGTGCTGAGCCACGCCTTCGCTTTTGGCTTTACCTTCGGCAGCTCTAGCTCCTAGGAATCATGGGAGCAGGCAAAGATGAGCCTCAGACACACCCATCTTCCCCAAAGCATGCATCACGTCCAGCCTCTGTCTCTAAGCAGATGAATTCAGGGCCTGAGCATCTACTGTCCCCATAGAAACCACACTGCATAAACAAGGCGCCGTGGTGCACACCTGTAATCCCAGCAACTGTGGAGGCTGAGGCAGGAGGATCGTGAGTTTGAGGCCAGAGACAGCCTGTGTACCTTAGCAAGACCCTGACTCAAAATTTAAAAATGAAGAAAGGGACTGGGAGCGCAGCTCAGTGGTAGAGCACTTACCAGGCATGAGTGAGGCCATAGCTTTATCTCCCCAGTACTTCAAAAGAAAAAAGGAGAACGAGTTAGAGATAGAAAAAGGGGCGGGGGTGGATAGGAGGGAAGAAAGAAAGGAAGGAAGGAAGGAAGGAAGGCAGGCAGGCAGGCAGGCCAGTACCTTGGGATTTTTGCTATTTCTTTTCCACCCACATCCATTGTTTTAACGTCTTCCTAGTAGGATCCTGGGGGCTGGGATTTAGCTCAGTTGGTAGAGCACTGCACTGCAGTCTCTGAGGTCCTGAGTTCAATTCCCAGCACCGCAAAAATGGGAGAAGGACGTGGCAATCCACTCCCAAGGCAATCCCGAAACAGTCAGCCACTGAAAATCCTATGAGGGTCGCTATGAGTCGGATACCAACTCGACAGCACCTAACAACAATAACAGTAGGATCCCTAGTTCCCCCCAATGAACACAACCACATATATCCCCAGGAGTCCTCTCAAATCTTTATATCCAAGATAAGACCAATTTCATGGCTGTGAAACCCCTGAAGTCGCAAAACACCCATGCTGCACACTTGGCTTGATACTCGCTTGCTGCCATCTTGAAATTCTTAATTTTGAACCAAGGGACCCTATGTTTTAATTTTATACTGTTGTTAATTGCCGTTGAGTTGGGTCTGACTCATAGCAACCCTCATGAGTTTTCAATGGCTGATTGTTTCAGGATTGCTTCAGGAGTGGATTGCTGCATCCTTTTTCCACTTTTTGTGGTGCTGGGGATCAAACCTGGGTCCTCAGAGAGTGCGGAGCAGCGCTCTACCAACTGAGCTAAACCCCAGCCCGTTATATAGTAGATTCCACTAATTATGTACTTTTCCCTGGCCTGACACTCTCTATGCCTGCCATTTATACTGCCCTCCCTAATACCCAGCATGGAGACAGCCAAATGAGACAAGGCCATTATTTATTCATTCATTCAGTGCTTGTTCATTCACTCATTCATTTGTTCCTCTGCTCATTTGCTTAGCAACTATCTAGCAAACATCTTCTATGTGCTGGGCATCGTCCTGATTGCTGTAAGTGCTATGTGGGTTAATGAGACCCACATAGTCCCTGCCTTCCTAGGACACTCATTGCAGTAGACAAGGCTATCCATCGACCAGCAAAGTTCTCAGAAGATCAGGACACAGGAGTTTTCACTGGGAGGAAGAGTGGGTGGGAGGGGGTGGAGGAATGCCTCTAAGTCGGTAATGTGGGCGCCCAGAGTCAAGCGCTGTGTGGGGAAGGAATGAGAACAAAGCGGGGGAGGGGGGGGGCGTGGCAAGTGTGAAGGTTGGAAGGAGAAAGGAATTTGCCCCATTGGAGGAATGGAAATCTTCAGTGGCTGGAGAGAACCCACAGGGCAAAGGATGGGATGGGAGGGTCCAGCAAGGTCTCTGTGGCCAGGATCTGGGTTTGTTAATGCAGTGAGAAGCCATGGAGGGATGCGAGCAAAAGTAAGGCACAACTTTTACCCATCCCGTGCCATGGCACACACCTATCATCCAGAGACTCGGGAGGATCACGGGTTCAAAGCCGGGGGCAGCCTGCGCAGCTGAGCGAGCCCTTGTCTCCAAATAAAATAAACAAGTATAAAGAGGAGGCTGGGGGCAGCTCAGTGGCAGAGCTCTTGCCTAGCGTGCACAAGGCCTGGGGATCAATGATCCCTCTTGCCCAGTACAAACAAATAATAAATAAATAAAACCTCACCTTATTTAACATGTTCATCACCAAAAAAAAAAAAGGGGGGGGGGGAAGGGGCACTTGCAGGTCTGAGAGGTTTAAGAAACAATGCACATCATCTCGGCACA
The DNA here is from genome assembly GCA_007922755.1 of Pedetes capensis. Lineage (NCBI taxonomy): Eukaryota > Metazoa > Chordata > Mammalia > Rodentia > Pedetidae > Pedetes > Pedetes capensis. Next base: position 12,081 of record VMDO01023212.1, on the reverse strand, counting down.
TCGATGTCTTTGTTAATCCCTTAAAGGTTCTGAGAAGTCCTGCAGTGATGAGTTAACTTCTTTTTTTTGTAGCTCAGTGTTGTTATAGTTATCTAATGTTTAGAACTTCTTTTCCTTCTTCCTTCCTTCTTCCTTCCTTTCTCTTTCCTTCCTTCCTTTTTGCTTTTTATTCCTTCTTCCTTCCTTCCTTATTCCTTCCTTCTTCTTTCCTTTCTTCCTTTTGCTTTTTTTTTTCAGTGCCAAGACCAAACCCAGGTTCTTGCACATGCTAAGCAAACACTCTTACCACTGAGCTACATCCCCAGCCCCACCCAATCTCTTTTCAAGCAAACATCTCTTAATAACCCATCAAACATCTATGTGGCAAATGCCACTCCAGACCCAAAAGAAAGCTATGAAAAGTGCAAAGGCAGTAGTGTTGAGTAAACACTTCCCTCCCTGCTACCTGGTGTTTGCCTGGACCAGACATTATTAATCCACCCTAGCATCGAGTCCCTCTCCCTACAGTTCCAGTTCTGGGCAGACATTGCCAATGGATTAGAACTGGCACAGGAAGTGACACCTATAATCCACCCCAGCCACAAGGCAAAAAGGTAAGGAAATAGATGTGGCTCAGTGGTGGACCGCTTGCCTAGAAGAATAAAAAAAGAAAAGTAAATAAAAAACACAAAGATATAAAGGTCTGGGCGGATGGCTTCAGAAGGGATTTGCCAGCCAAAAGACTTGAAGCACACAGTTCTGAATTTGGTTGTGGGGCTGAACATCGATTCTCACCTTTGTTTTATGGCTTTGAGCAAATAACTTCCCAAGCCTCGGTGTCTCGTCTATAAAATGGAGATAATAATAGTCCTTGTCTTTGAAGTCTTCCAGAAGTAGCCTCTGAGACAGGGATATAGCTTATTTGAGAGACAGTAAGACGAGAAAGGCAGCCAATCAAAGGCATGGTATCCGTTTCCTAGGGCCACTGTAAGAAAGTCTCACAAACCGGTTAGTGAAAACGACAGACACGTAATGTCTCACAATCCTGGAGGCCACAAATCCACGTTCAAGCTGTCAGAAGAGTCATCTCGCCATGAAACCTGTTAGAATCCTCCCGTGCCCCTTTCTAGCTTCTGCTAGTTGCCAATCCCTGACGTTCCTTATTTTGTCTATTAATTATTTTTATTTATTATTTATTTTAAAGGAAAGGTCTCCCTTTTCTGCTGCTCACATTGGCCTCGAACTCCCGGGCTCAGCGATCCCCCATTCGCAGGGGACCACACGTGCACGGCGCGCCTGGCGGCCTTCCTTGATTACAAACGCATCAGGCCAGGGTCTGCCTTTGTTCCCACGGTCTTCCTCCTCTGCGTGTCTCTGTGTCTGTCGCTCCTTTCATAATAAGGATACCAGTCATTCTAGACCAAGAGCCCCCCTTGCCCATCTTTGCATCTGCAAAGCTCCTATGTCCAAAGATCCCATCCTGAGATCGTGTGGAGGTATCAAGGTATCTTTTGTGGATAGGAGCAAGCTTCCCCCACCCCCTGTGGACAGGTGGGGCCCCCATGCTTCCCGCGTCCTCTGGGGGGCAGCATGGGATCATGCCATGCGAAAGCCGGGGCGCCGGGGCCACGCCTGAGATTCCAGCACTCCGGAGGCTGAGGCTGGAGTATACAAGTTCCAGGCCAGCCTGGGCCTCCGGACAACCTGTCTCAACCTCGCGAGATTTCCCTGTCTCCCCTCGCCAGGGGAGGAGCCAAGTACAGTGGCCACGCCTCTGATCCTAGTGCTTAGGAGGCTGAGGCGGGAGGATGGCAAGTTCCTGGCCAGCCTGGGCCTCGCGAGATTTTTGTCTCCAAGTGGGAGGAGCTGGGCTGTGTGGCCACGCTGCTTCTGGGCATGCTGATTTCCTAGCGCTTGCTGTTCCTGATGGTCAGAGCAGCCTGCCCTAAGTCCAGAGACAGTCCCTGGGCACTGTGGCTGCCAATGGTTAGAGATCAGCAAGTTCTAAGAGAGAGCGTGAGACACAGTGTCTGCCACAGGCACCCCTTGGAGACTGTTCTTTGTGGCTTTTATAACAAAGTATCACAAACTTCTTGTTGTTATTAGGTGCCGTCAAGTCGGTATCCGACTCATAGCAACCCTCTGTACAACAGGGGAAACACTATTGCCAGTGCTTCTCTGCTGTTCATAGGGTTTTCAATGGCAGATTGATTTTTGGGAGGGGGTTGCCAGGTCCTTCTCCCAAGCCTACATCTTCTGGTTTTCCTGGGCGGTCTCCCATCCAGGTACTAACCAGGCCTGACCCTGCTTAGCTTCCGAGATCTGACGGGATCGGATGCCACAGGGCTATGGCTGCAGGCTATCACAAACTTAGAGGCTTAAAACAACACAAATTCATTATGTTACAGTTAGTAAGGTCAAAAGTCCAAAACAGAAAAGTATGGCATGGTAGCACCTGCCTGTCATCTCAGCAATTGGGGAGGCTGAGGCAGGAGGATCTCCAGGTCCAGGCCAGAGGCAGCCCGCATCATGAAACTGACTCAAAATTTAAAAAGGAGAGAGAGAGAAGGAAAGAAAAGATAAAAAGGTTGAGGTGCAGGTCAGTGGTAGAGCACTTGCAGAGTATGTGGAAGGCCTTGTGTTCAACCCCCTAAGTGCCACAAAGTAAATGATAATTTAACAGTACTGCGGGTTGAACCCAGAGCCTCCCACTTGCATGCTTGGCAAGTGCTATACCACTGAGCTGCAACCTCAGCCTGTTTTTTGTTTTTTGTTTTTGTTTTTGTTTTTGTTTTTGTTTTTTTACTTTTTGAGGCAGGGTCTAAGTTACGCAGACTGCCTCTGGCCTCCAGCTTGCGATCCTCCTGCTTCTGCCTCCTGAGTAGCTGTGATTACAGGTGCGTGCCACTGCGCCCAGCTAAAATAATAATTTTAAAAATAAAACTCCAAAATGGAACTCTATAAAATCAAGATGTTGGCAGGGCTACATTTCTTATCAAAACCTGTAGAGGAGCGTCTCTTTGCCTTTGCCAGCCCGAGTGCCTGCATCCACATCTGTTGGCTTGGGGCCTCTTGCTCCATTTTCAGAAGCAGCAGCATGGAATCTTCTAGTCCATCCCCTTCCTCCCTCTCTCTTTCTCACTCCCTCTCTCCCTGCTGTTTCTCCTCTGTTTTCAAGTCTTTTTTCTTTCTTTCTTTCTTTCTTTTTTTTTTTTTTTTTTGGCAGTACTTGGGCATTGAACCCCAGACCTCACACATACTTTGCAAGAGCTTTACCACTGGGCTATACCCCCAGCCTATTTTTATTTTTTATTTCGAGTCAGGAGCTTGCTAAATTATGCAGGCTGCCTCTGGCTTTGAACTCACAATGCTCCAGCTTCCACCTCCCAAGTCGCTGTGATTACAGAAATCCACCATTGGCCTTTCAAATCTTTTTTGACTCTTTTATTTTCCTTTTATCTCTGAGGATGGAACCCAGGATCTCACACAGGCTCAGCAAGTGCTCTACAACTTAACAACATCCCCAGCCCCTCTTTTTTTGGGGGGGAGCGGGTTTTGAGACAGAGCCTTGCTGTGTAGCCCAGGCTGGCCTCGAACTTGCACCAGTCCTCCTGCCTCACCCTCTCCAGTGCCAGGATTACAGGCATGTGCCACTATGCCTGGCTTCCCTTCTTGATTTTTGTTTGTTTTTTGTGGTACTTGGGGGGTTTGAACCCAGGGCCTCACACTTGCTTTGCAAACTCTTTACCACTAATCTGCACTACCACCCCATTATTTACTTTTTACTTTTTATTTATTTATTCTTTTTGAGACAAGGTTTTGCTAAATTACACAGGCTACCGCTGGCCTCGAATATGCAATCCTCCTGCCTCCACCTCCTGAGTTGCCGGGATCAGAGGCTGGTGACTTGATTCTTGATTAGGACCCCTGGAATAACAACGGAGGCACCATGATAATCAGGGATAATCCTCCATCTCAAGATCCTTAACCCTGTCTACAAAGTCCGTTGTGCTGTGAATGGTAACCAGTGCCCAGGTTCCAGGGATTGGGGCATGTGTGGTACAGGGACCATTATTCCACCTACCATGGAGGGTCAAGGTAAAGCTAAAGGAAAGATTTGCACAGCCCCAAAGATACACTGCCTGCAGCTGTACACTGTGGCATCTGATCCCATCAGACCTCGGAAGCTAAGCAGGGCCCGACCTGGTTAGCACTTGGATGGGAGACTGCCTGGGAACACCAGGTGCTGTAGGCTTAGGAGAACGACCCAGCAACCCACTCCCAAAAAACAATCAGCCATTGAGAACCCTATGAATAGCAGAGAAGCACTGACAATAGCATTTCACCTGTTGTATGTAAGGTTGCTGTGAGTTGACACCAACTCGATGGCACCTAACAACAACAACAAAGAGACACTACACACTCAGCTAGTATCAGCTGTCATGGGATGCAGAGCTATCCACAAGGTCTTCAAAGGCAGCATTGTAGTGTCTGCCACCCCAACCTCTACCTCATCCTTTTTACTCCGCAGACCCTGAAGAATTGGTGGCTCCAGCAATACAGCCACGAATCAGCAAACCCAGGAATCCTCGTGCTCCTGGGCTGTGGCACCATCTCCAGCACCTGCGGCCAGATTGCCAGTTACCCGCTGGCCCTGGTCCGCACCCGCATGCAGGCCCAAGGTGAGACTGGTGGGGGGAGGGGCAGGGGAATTCCTCACTACCTGCTGTTCCCAGCTCCTTCTAAGTCGAGTCCTGGGTTAGGATCCCCCTGGATTTAGATGGCGTTGATAAGTCCTTACCCTTCTCTGGGCCTCAGTTTCCCCATTCGTGACATTGGAAGGCGAGTCCTTTACCCTTAAGGAGCTAAGGGCTCGCCAGAGAACAGAGAAGCAGGTATGGGAAAACTATCTTTGCCATCTTAGCCTAGAGGCCACTGTGTAGCATTTCTGGGCGTAACTTGAGCTGCTATTTCCGAGGCTGGGTTCTGCAGGGAGGAGGCCGGGAGGAGGTGAGGGCCAGGCTGAGGACAGTCAGGGCCAGGCCCGTTACTGGTTTTTCTCTACATTTTTCTCTCAACGGTTCTTTTCTTCCTCCCGCACAAGCCCCAAGTCTGTTTGGAGACTTTCCTCGGGAATTTGCGCACTCACGTTTCGTAGTTTTCCCTGGGGAGGCATCTGGCGATGAGGCAGTGGCAGCCCCTGCCTCCTAGAGCTCACAGGGTGGGGAGGAGGAAATGTGCGGGATTGAACCCCGTGCAATTCATGTCAACTTAGGGGTGCATAACAGGGGGAGGAGCCAATTTAGAATGGGGTGCCACAGAGGGCTCCCCTGAGGAGCTGGCTTCAGAACAGGGCTCAGGAGGATGATTAGGAGTTAGTTGGGACCAGAAGGAGGGAACGGACTTTCAGGAAGGGGACATTTCTTCCCTCGACCACCACACACGCGCGCGTGCGCGCACACATGCACACACGCATGCTCGTGGTCTGTGTGTGTTTATCCTCCAATTTGGGCCCTCAAGAACGGCAGCCCATTCCAAGGCCTGCAGAAGTCCTGACTGCGTGGTGGGTCCCACTGTGAGTCTGACCCTCCTCCCTCCTGCTGCAGTGGCCGCCTGGCCTGGCCCTGGAGGGCAGGAGGGGCCAGTGAGAGGGGGGCGCTTTGGCCTTAACCGACCCCCCTGCCCCCGCCAGCCTCCGTCGAGGGCACCCCACAGCTCTCCATGATGGGACTGCTCCGCCACATCCTGACCCAGGAGGGGGTGTGGGGGCTCTACCGGGGCATCGCCCCCAACTTCATGAAGGTCATTCCAGCTGTGAGCATCTCCTACGTGGTCTACGAGAACATGAAGCAGGCCCTGGGGGTCACGTCCAGGTGAGGGACCCGGAGCCCACCCCACCCCTGCGTCCTTCACCCTGACGTCCTCAGCCACTGGAGACTCACGGTCCAACTGACGGATCCCGAAACCCCACCCCAAACCGCTGGATCCGCACACTTTGGCCACCGGATCCCGGTGTCCAAATCCTGGACCCTTGACCCCTACACCCCTAATCATCAGATCACTGGATCCCAACACCCCAACTCTAGATCTCAGATCCCACAAGCCACCACTGCTGGATCCCACACTTGAGCAGCTCAGGTCTGATACCTGAACCACGAGATCCCAAGTGATCCACATCCCTGGATCCTGCATCCCCACACCCCAAAAATGGATCCCACATTTCCCTGCCTCACCCACTGGGTCTTGGACCTCCATGTCTTAATCACGGGGTTCCCCCACAATTCAGTGACTGGATCCTGACACCCCCACCACGCGAGCATGTGTTCCCCATACCTCGTCACCCAGACCCTACACCCCTCGGGCACCAGATCCGGTGTCCTCGTTAGTGCACTGGATCCTAGATCCCCAACCCCACTGGTGAGTCCCAGATAACCAGCCCTCACACCCCGCATCTCCAAGCTCAGCCACTGGATTCTGGATGTCAAGAAACCTCAGCCACTGGACCCTTAAGAGTACAATGCCTGAATTCTGGGTGGGGAGCTGCCACTGGATCCCAGATCCCCTCACCCCAACCACTGGATTCCTGAATTCCTTTACCTCGACACTGGGTCCTAGATGCTTCTGCTTCAATTGTTGGATCCCTACTTTTCAAGCACTGCACCCTCAGTCCCTGGCCACTGGATTCCAGATTCCTGACCACTAGATTCCAGATCCCCAAGCCCCAACCCACCAGATTCTGGCTTCTAGAACCACAAGTGTGGGAGCTCAGAAGGACCACAAGTAGATCCTGGCAGCTGCAGCTGCTGGATTCCAGATTCCAGATTCTTCCACGCCAGTCCCTGGCTACTGAAGCCTTGTCCACCAAAGGCAGACCCTTGTCCCCCCCCCCCGGCACTGGACCCCCAGCCCTTAACCCCTGCCTCTGGAATACTCGGAACGCCAGTGTCACCCTCACGGCCCTGTCAACTGCGTCTGGGAGCCTGCGCACCACGGCAGCCAGTCTGTGCGATATGGGCAGCCTGAGGGGAAGCCTGGAGCCTGACCCATGGGCTGCAGGAACCCCAGGTCCGTCCCATGTGCTCACGCAGTGCCCCTCCTCGAGTGCCCTCAGTGTGACTGCACCTCCCAGCCCCACGTGGCGGCTGCGGCCCAAGCCCCCTCCCCGCCCACCCTGCCTCTCCTGCCCTCCTGCCAAGCTGCAGCCGCAGAGCCCAAGCCCCTCTGGAAGGTCTGGTCACTTTTCCCTGGGAGCTGACAGAGCGGCCATCTGAGGCCAGGGACACATTAAGTGGACCCCCGTCCCCACACTGCCAGCCCCTCCTGGGCTTCCAAGAGTCACAGCTGGGGGCAAAACCCCACAGGGCCCACCCTGCCCTAAGCCCCAGCATCCGATTATGCAAGAACAAACAAGTCCCCACACTCACTTCTTTATTTTTCTAACAGAGAGGGGAGGAAAGTCCCCTCTCCGCCCCCAGGGGCACCCCCACTTCCCACACCCCGCACCTTCTGCACTTTAGAGTCAGGTTTGGAGCTTAGGACAACGGAGGCACCTGTGTCTTCACTCCTCCCCAGTCTTTGAGGAGCCCATTAGGGGACTGTGAAAGAGGAACTAGGATGTTGTCCCCCCCCATCGCTTCCACCGCCCCCCACCTACACCGCGCCCCTCCCTGCCTGCGTGTGTTACTTCAGAGGCAAAGAATGAGAGGAATAAATTTTCTAAGCTCTTTCATTGTGGGATTCTTTTTTTCTGAAAAGGGATGAAGGGCATGCAGGACCGCATCACCCTGCCCACAGCAGCCGGACACACTTCTCGGAGAGACAGAAGGCGACCCCCTCATTGAGCCTCAGTTTCCATGTGGCTCTATAAAGCTGGAGTAGGGAGAAGTCCATATTTATGGCTGCTTCTAATTTTGTGTGTGTGTTCTGTGTGCAGCTGGGGACAGAATCCAGGTTAAATTAGGCAAGCGCTCTACCACCAAGCTTCCCCCACCCAGCCCTTTTTTTTGGGGGGAGGGGTACTGAGGGTTGAACCCAGGGCCTTGCAACTGCATGCTCTGCAAGTGCTGGACCACTGAGCTGTACCCCCAGCTCATTTTTTTTTTTTTCACTTTTTTGAGACAGGGTCTCACTAAGTTGCGCAGACTGCTTCTGGCCTTGAACTTGCGATCCCCCTGCCTCTGCCTCCCAAGCTGCTGGGATTACAGGCATGCACCACCGCGCCCAGCCCCCCCAGCCCTTTTCTGCATGTTTTCCTAATTCTACCTGTGTATGACCTTCCTAGAACCATGCCACTATATATTCCTACAAACTGAGTGACTTTAAAAAAAATTTTTTTTAAGCCAGGCGTGGTGGCTCAGGTCTCCAATCTCAGCAACTCGGGAGGCAGAGGCAGGAGGATCACAAGTTTGAAGCCAAAGGCAGCCTGGGTAGCTTAGTGAGACCCTGTCTCAAAATAAAAAATAAAAATTGGACTGGGGGTGCAGCCCAGTGGTAGAGCGCTTGCAAAGCGTCTGTGAGGCCCTCAATTCCACATCCCCATACTGCAAAAAAAAAAAGAAAAAAGAAAAAAAAGAAAAAGAAAAAAGAAAAGAAAGAAAGAAAGAAAGAAAGAAACTTTTTATTCTTGTAAAATATACATGACAAAATTTACCATCTTTTTTTTTTTTTTCCACAGTACTTGGGGGTTGAACCCAGGGCCTTGCACATGCTTTCCAAGTGCTGTACCAAGCCAGCCTTTGCTACATGGCAAAATTCTATCTCAAAAAATCAAAAAAGAAAAAAAAATCGTAACGGTACTTCACACGCACAGACCTTTGTCCTTGTCATTATTCCCTAAATAATACAGTTTAATAACTATTTACTCAGAATTGACATTGAGATATTATAAGTCATCTAGAAATGATTTAAAATATACAGGAGGATGTGCTAGGCCAACACTACGCCATGGTATGTAAGAACCTGAGCAGCCCCTGTTTTTGCATCTGCAGGGGTTTCTACATCCAATTCCCCTTGGAGACTGAGGAACAATTGGACCTGATTTCAAATATTGAGTTATAAAAGACACTGCATTGCTTGTGTGCATGTGTGTGGGTGTGCATGTGTGTGTGTGTTTGTGTGTTACTAGGGGACTGAATCCAGGGCCTCGCACATACTTTGCAAGTGCTCTACTACTGAGCCATGCTCCCAGCCCCTTTTTTGACTTTTTGTCTTGAGATAGGGTCTTGCTAAGTTATGCAGGCTGCCTCTGGCCTCCAATTTACAATCCTCCTGCCTCTGCCTCCCAAATAGCTAGGATTACAGGTGTGGGCCACCACGCCTGGCTAAGAGGCTAAACTAGTGCATCCTGATTACTTATCTCCCCCCCCGCCCCCCGTCTCCTTCTCTCTTATATGTAACATAAACACTACCAACAAGGAATTAGCATTACCAGGCTGGGCACAATGGCTTGCATCCGTACTCCCAGCCACTCAGGAGGCAGAGGCAGAAGGATCGCAAGTTTGAGGCTAGAGGCAGCCTGTGTAACTGACCAAGAACCTGTCCCAAGATTTAAAAAAAAAAGAATGAAAAGAAGGTGTTGGGGGTGTAGCTCAGGGGTAGAGCACTTGCAAATTGTGCCAGAGGCTTGGGCTCAACTCCACAGTACCACAAAAAAGCAATTAGCATTGTCACCTTTGCAGCAGCCACGCCAGCACTGAGTAGCACTGCTTCAGTGTTATTTTGTGGGATAGTTAGCATCCATTTTCATGACCATACGTGGATCCTAATAACCTCCCAAAGGCATCATGTCCAAATTCTATTCCATGGAGGTTTAGGGGAAGACATAATTCAGTCCACAACAGTATCCTATTGGAAGGTTTAGTGGATCCAGAGGTGGAAGGGCCATCATTCTGCCTACCATGCCCAGTGAGGTCACAAGGGCCTCTGTGACCTCACCATCCCCCAGAACCCAAATTTACAAGGCTTTCCCAGCAGCCACTCCCACATGGTACCTGGACAGCCCAGGCCTCCTGATCCCCAGCGGCCATGGGAGCCGGTGCTGAGGAAACTAAGACGCCTTCTTGCTCAAGGGTCCAGACCCTGTTTAAGAGGGTCAAGTTCCTACTCGCCAAACCCCCGCCCCCGCCCCCACCCCCACCCCCACCGCCACCCCCACCGCCAGCCTGGAAGCCAGGCTGTACCCACGTGTATGGCTACGTGTTTGGGCACGTGGGTGACAACCCTGACCATCTCCCCACACAGCAGGTGAGCTGGGAAACACCGAAGTCCCGGTGCCTCCAGCGTGGACCAGAGGGAGGTCAGGTCACCTGCCCACAGCCCGCGTGAGCAGACCTGGGGTATTCCACGTCGAGGCAGCAGGGAACCCTCGGGTCTTTCAGAGATGAAGCTGGGGAAGCAGCCCCAACGTGCTGAGTTGGGAAAGAGCTGGGTCTCCCCTCCAGGTGCTGGACACAGGAGAGCAGCTGATGGTCCCCGTGGAGGTCCTGGAAGTAGATAACGAGAGCACCCTGTGGAAGTTTCTGCTGTCGGGAGCCATGGCTGGGGCAGTGTCTCGCACCGGGACGGCCCCTCTGGATCGCGCCAAGGTGTACATGCAGGTGTGTGGGGAGCACAGTGCCAGAGCCCATCATGGGTGGAGGTGGACGGAGATGGCCTTGGCGGAATGCAGGGTACGGATGGTGCTGGGGTTGGGGGCTCTCTTGGGATCAGGTGGAGATTGGAGTTGTGGCTGGGAGCTGGTGGTGCACACCTGTAATCCCAGTATCTGAGGCTGGAAGATTATGAGTTCAAGGAAAGCCTGGGCACATGGCAACACCCTGTGAGAGAGAGAGAGAGAGAGAGAGAGAGAGAGAGATTGGAATTGTGTTTGGTGGGTGATATCGCACATCTGTAATCCCAGCATCTGAGGCAGGAAGACTAGGAGCTCAAGAACAGTCCAGGCACACAGCAAGATGGGAGAGAGATAGAGATGATAGAGATACAGAGACATAGAGATAGAGAGATAGAGAGATAGAGAGATATAGGTAGATAGATAGATAGATAGACAGACAGACATGTACATATTAATATAGATTGGAATTGTGGAAGATAATGGCACTCATCAGGTGGGACATGGCATTGTTTTTTGAAGGGTTAAGAGAACTCTACCAGACATAGGAGTCAACCCAGAGCCAGGGTAGAAGATTTGGAGACAGAGCGATTGGGGATGGAGCCTTTGGCTGGGTGTGAAGACTAAATCGAGCTGAAGGGGACGGGATGGAACGTGGAGCCATGTTGGGTCTGGGCTGGCTTGGAGAATTCTAGGGCTGGCCAGAGAAGGGGTCAGAACTGAGGTGGGGATGGTGGTGTGCGGACAGGCTGGGATGGGGTGGACATGCTCTGGGCTCCTCCCACCTCCTCTTGGGTCCTCCCTCCGCCTCCCAGGTCTACTCCTCCAAGAGCAACCTCATGAACCTGCTGGGCGGGCTCCGGAGCATGGTCCAGGAGGGGGGCATCCGCTCCCTCTGGCGGGGCAATGGGATCAATGTGCTGAAGATCGCCCCCGAGTATGCCATCAAGTTCTCTGTGTTCGAGCAGGTGAGGATCTGCCTGCTCTGTCAGGTTCGAGCCCCGCCACTTCCCAGGGCCCCCAAAGGCCAGCGCCTTATCTCACACCTGTGCTCGCCCTCCAGACCCCAGCACCCAAGCCCCAGGGACGGTTCTCAGGTAGGAAGGGGGCTGGCTTCCCTCACACTGCCCTCTCCCATCCCAGTGTAAGAATTTCTTCTGTGGAGTCCACGTGTACCCGTCCTTCCAGGAACGGCTCCTTGCAGGCTCCCTGGCCGTGGCCATCTCCCAGACGCTCATCAACCCCATGGAGGTGAGAGGACGTCCACCAGAGAGAGGGGCTGGGCCTGTGTCTGCTCCCCTCCTCCTCCTCTTACTCCTCCTCCCTTCTTCCTCTGCCGCCTCCTCCCTTTTGTCCTCCTCCTCCTCTTCCATCTCCTCCTCCTCCCCTACGCGTCCTCCCCTCCTGCTCTCTCCTCCTCCTCCCTTGTTCCTCTTCCCCCCTTGTTCCTCTTCCCCTCCTTCTCTCCCCCTTCCTCTGCCTCCTCCTCCCTCTCC
>VMDO01023211.1:0-31855 GCA_007922755.1 Pedetes capensis | reverse complement strand
TAGATTGAAATACTTATTCCAAAGTAAATTTCAATAAAAGTTAAATATAGAAAGTTAGTATTTATTCAAATCTTTTTCTCTGGCCTCTCTAAATCTCCTTTGAAGTATAAAATTACTACAAGCAAGTCACAACAACTGCAGGAATACCAGTTATCACACAGTTGAATATATGTGCAAATTTCACTTGGTTTATTTCATCCTACAGGACCAGAAATGCTTCATCATGAGCAGAAATTATTTCGTAAGAGATCATTCATCATTCCTATAATGCAAGCCCTTTCAGAGCAGAATGAGCACATTGTTACTGACAACTGAAAGGTGACTTTTGAAAGGACTAAAACCGAAGGTCATTTTTGCATTTCTCATTTTCTAAGACTTTAGCAAAGCACAGAAGAGCTCTAGGTATTATTCTTTCCTATTATGTGTTCAGAAATTAAGTCAGAAAGCTAATGATTTCTCCTGTCATATGAATATAACAGATGATAATAATAATAAAATTATAGGTTCCTCCCAATAGGATTTTTTTGTAAGGATCACCCAGTGAGGTGGTTGCAGTGCAGATCTTGGCTGATTATTGAATAGGTATGGCTACTAATTGCACAATTTTAATAAGTCTAAAGTAGGAGTCAGCAAACTATAGTATGTGGTTTACATCTAGCTATCTACCTGTTTTTTATAACCTACAAACCAAGAATGGTTTTTATGTTTGCATTATTCTAAAAACTAAATTAAGAATGACTCATGGCACATATGAATTGTATGAAATTCAAATTCCAGTGTCCATAAAGTTTTATCAAAATATAACTTCACTCATTCATTTACATATTATGTGTGGCTGCTTTTGCACAAGAGTAGCCAAGCTGAGTACTTGTGAAAGAGAGTATATGCTTCACAAAGCCTAAACGACTTGCTAACTATTACAAAAAACTTTCTTGATTGCATTTTTCATTAGGAAAAAAAGTTTTATTTAATACATGAAAATACTTTCTTTAAGACCAGTGTGTTCATAGGCATAAGAAAGCATTTCCATAAGAAGATTCTAATCACTCAGGAAATTGCATTAAGAATTGAGAAATGGGATTATTTGAAATTAAAAAATTTCTGTACTGCAAAGGAAATAATCAACAGAGTAAAGGAAAAGCACATTGAATGGGAGAAAATCTTCACATTCTACACATCTGACAAAGGGTTAATATCTAAAATTTACAAAAAACTCAAAAAAACTCAAAAAAACAAATCCCAAGACAACAAATAAGGCAATACACAAGTGGGCAAAGGAAAGGAACAGACAGTTCTTAAATGAAAAAGTTTGTAAGGCTAAGCAGCACATGAAAAAAATGCTTAATATCCCTAGTTATTAGGGAAATGCAAATCAAAATTACACCAAAATCCCACCTATCTCCACTAAGAATGGTCAACATCAATAAAACAAATAATGACAAATGTTGGCAAGGTTATGGAGAAAAAGAAACCCTCTTACACTGTTGATGGAGCTGTAAATTGGTTAAACTACTTTGGAAATCAATATGGATACTTCAGAAAACTAAAAATGGAACTACTATATAACCCAGCTACACCACTACTGGGGATATACCCAAAGGGAGACAAGTCATCACACCACAGAGACACTTGTTGTTAGGTACTGTCGAGTCATGTCCAACTCATAGTGGCCATTGTAGGGTTTTCAAAGGCTGATTGTTTCGGGATTGCCTCGGGAGTGGATTGCCACGTCCTTCTCCCATACAGAGACACTTATATCTCTATATTCATTGCAGCACTCTTCACAATAGCAAGGAGATGGAACCAAGCAAGATGTTCATCATCAGAAGAATGGATAAAAAAGTTACGGTACATATACACAAGGGAATATTACTCAGCAATAAAAATGAAATAATGTCATTTGCAGCAAAATGGGTGGAACTGGAGAATATCATCTTAAGTGAATGAACACAAGCTCAAAAAGAGAAATACCATATGTTCTCACTCATATATGGGAGCTGAATCTTACTTAAAGGAAGAAAGAGCCTTATGTATAAATTGACATATAAAAATGCATAGTAAAACTTAGCAAAGAAGGGATAATATAAAGAGTAAAAAGAAGGAGGGCAGAAACTAACAAAGGGAAGTGAAGATTGCAGAAGGTGAAATGGGAAGGAGAAACAATGTAAAGGGATGAAGAGGGAGAGGATAATCTCAGTGTAAACAATGTAACTTCATGAGTACATGGGAAAATACCGGAACATAACCCAAATATGCATGAGTTTTACTACATGTTCATCAAAAGTTTCCTTAAACCTCATAAATTAATAAAAGTGTAACCAAAAGTCATATAAGAGTTGCATAATGGAAAAAGCAAATGCTGAATTACTCTGTACCCCACAACACTTACCAATAAAAGGGAAAAAAACACCAGTGTATTATGTATGGTACTATGTCCCTCAAAACTCTTAAATGATCTGACAAAAAATCAGGGTGCATTGTGTATTACCATTGCTGGCTGAGTCTTAACAACATTAACCTGATGATTACTTTTTCACATTTTCAACTTCTGAATGCCCTAGGAAAAGCAAATAGGGAAAGGATGTGGAAAGAAATAAAATCTTACTGGTTAAATCTGGTATCATTTTTAGCAAACATACATTTATCTTATTACCTAACATTATAAAAATTTAACATATTTCAATTGGTTATTTTTTTTGTTTACAAAGTACAGTAATTTAGCAAAAAGAATATTTGATAGTTATCACATGTAATCATGTCTTAAAAGGAATGTGTGGCATACCACATATAAAAATGTATGTGAATTTATATATTTGTGTCTATAGTGACACAGGAAGATGTTTAAGGAAAATCAAATGTGATAACATATATATATGTATATATGTATGTATGTATGTATATGTGTGTGTGTTTGTGTGTGTGTGTGTATATATATATATATATATATATATATATATATATGTATGGACATGGCAACCCATTCCCAAGGCAATCCCGAAACAGTAAGCCATTGAAATTCCTATGAGGGTCGCTATGAGTCGGACTCGACTCGACAGCACCTAACAACAACAACATGTATATATATGCGTTTGAGCAAATTTCAAAGTGCATTACTTCTGTGGTTCTGGGATATGTCTTAAACATCTTTATCCATCATTGAAACCTATAGACTCTCAGAGTTAATTTAGACTTGCTGTGAGAGTTGTGTGGGAGGAATGGTGTCAAAAATACAGCCATGCGCTTTGCACTTCTTAGTTAAATGTCACTCATAGTTTCTAACATGAGCCTTTTATTGACTGAGATTTCACCTCTGAGGAGACTGGCAGCCTAGAATGCATGGTTGTTTTCGATTGGTTATTTGTTTGATGCAGAGTCAAATAAATGCCAAGTCAATCAAGAAGATTCCAAATGCTTTTGAATTTTGAGGGTGCAGGAAAGCTTTGTCTTTGAGAGGACAGCAAAGTTCACTTCCTATTGTAAGACCTGTATTTTTGTCATTAGAAGCACCATTTTTCATATGGCTCCTATGCAGACTATTTAAAAAATAGTGAATACTTGCCAACATTCTGACAACATATTCTTTCCTCCAGGATTTAGAACAAAATTGTTGCCATTAGTTCATAATGTGAATTGATGCTGCAGGATATTTTTAGGGAAGAAAAATCTTAAAACAAGCAAGACACATTACACCTGTCTAAAAAAGCTACAGGCAAAAGGTGTTATAGTTTGTGACAAACTGTGATGTAGTTTTTAAGTCAGTGACTCTTAATTTCAAGTTCTAACATGGCTTCTTGTTCTGCATTCTGGGAACTGGAGGTGGTATAGTCCCCCATTAAGTAAGCATAATGAAAACACATCACACTCTTGTGAGATTTAAAGAAATACAATTAGAATTATCCTTACAAGGTGTGAAGGGCATATAGTTACAAACCATTTTTATGGAAGCAAAGGTATAATAAAGACTGCCAATATGCCAGGCATACATTCAGTTTTTTAAAAAAATTAATTTTACTTGGCAAATAATAATTACATATATTTATGGAGTAAAATGGGATGTTTTAATACATGTCTACACTGGAGAGTAATCAAATTCAGCTTATTAGCATAATCAGGTTTTATTGTATCATTTGGTATATCCTATTATTTATTATTATAGAATTAGGTTCTATGAACATATTGTTTTTATCTTACTATTATAGATATTGAAGACCACTTAATTGGCACTTTTTGACATCATTCTGTATTTTTTTCTTTTTAACTTTTATTACAAATACCTTTTGTTGTTGCTCAATTTTCAGAGGCCATTTTTGAGGGTGATAGTTTCAGCTAGACTTTTAAATGCAGTGTGATCAATATAAATGCACTTTTTCTGAGCAAGAACATTTGGAAGTATCAATTGTTTATGAAATGACAATAATAATAATAGCCCATAAATGGAATTCAGATGTTCTTTAGTAGCCAGGTGCCATAACTAATAAACGATTTGGGTGAATCCTTGATAGTGGCTGGTGTTACTTTTTGCGTATAATTCCCACTCTTTATTTACTATGTAATTATGACTTTATTATAAGATACAGGTAAGCAACAAAATAAGTTGAGTGTTCCTTTCCTGCTAGCTCAATTAATGACACTAACTTATATAGAAACAATAAATATTGTCATCCAGCTATGGCTAAAATAGCTCTTTTGCCTAAAAGTTCTAAGTTATTCACCATTAAGAAGTAGATAAAGAAAGGTGAAGAGGACAAAAAGAAGGAAGGAAATGGTTATCTCTTTTTTATACACATGGCTATGTGGAAGTGTCTGCTATTTTATATTTGCAGTTATTCATAAAAGTTGGTATCCATGTGTTCTCTTATAAACAATAGATTTGAGTGGTAATTTGGTCAATCCAACCTTGGGGAAACAGAGGAAGTGAGAAGGAACATAAATTTTAAGAAATTTATAACAATGTGTCCTTGGAAAGAAGTCTGTGATTCCACATGAGGGTAAGGGATTAATGGTAGTGATCATTTAAGGTGAAGAATGTGAGTGTAGTTTTGGGGAGAAGTCTTATATTGTGTTTACATTGTACAACCAGTTATTCAAAAATCAAAATAACTGATTCAAATGGATTATTTGGAATATCTTAGTAAATTTATTTAAACATTTATATTGAATCATTAAAGACCATAGAAAAATCATTTAGCTTTGAAAATAAGCACAAAGTCCTCATAAAATACTATGTCATATTAATAAAAACAATGTTAGTAGCACTGCATGGTTTAAATAATCACAAGACATAAAATAGATAATTCAGAAATAGTTTCAAATGTGGAAAATTAATACTCTATGATTAAAATGGCATCACAAAAATACTTAAAAGACTCATTGTTCAGCAAGTAGTATTAGGAATATAGTTATGTTAAGGAGAAAATAAAATAGAACCCTTATCTATATTCATAGAAAGGTCAAATATAAATCTAAAAATGTAATAGAAAACCACAAGGAAAAATATCTTTTAAGGTAAAATTGCAAGTTAGTCATGGTGTCACAAACATGTAATCCCAGCCACTTGGGAGGTTGAGACATGAGAATTGAGAGTTTGAGGCCAGAGGCAGCCTGAAAAATTTAGTGAGATCTTGTTTGAAGAAGAAGAAAGAGGGGGAGGAGAAGGAAGAGGAGGAGGAGGAGGAGAGGAGGAAGAGGAGGAGAAGGAAGATAAAAATAAAGAATAGAAAGGTGGGGCAGAATGTTTGCCTAGTACTTGAGGACCCTGAGTTCCACCCTCTAGTACTGCAAAAATGAATGGATTAATGAATGAATGAATGAATGTATAACAAGAGTGCAAGTCATAAATTAAGTAAAGAAATTAACAAGGTACCAAGGACAATAATTTCCTCTTAGGGTAGAAATAAGATTAATTCAATGAATACACGTGACCTTAAGAGATTAGATTTTTAATTTTTAATTTATAAAACCAATGATTAATAAAATCTAAAATGTACTAGGTTATCATAAAGAAAATGCCAAGAATTCACATAGAAAATTGAGCAAGAAACTTGAAGAGGCGATTTATAGAAGGAAAAACCCAAAAAGCAAGGGCTGTGATATGAATGTGTCCCCACAAAATTCATATTTTGAAACTTAATTACCAATGTTACAGTACTAAGAGGTGAGGCTTTTAGAAGTTAAGTAATTAATGAAGGAAGAGCCCTCACTAGAGGGTTTTTTCCCCTTATAAAAGGGTCTGAAGGGACCTGTTTTATCTTTCTGCACTTGTGAGGATGTAGCAAGAAGTACCATCTTTGAATCAGAGAAAACAAGGGTTTACCAGACATTGACACAACTAGCACCTTGATCTTGGATATCCCCACCTCCAGAATAGCGAAAAATGCATTTCTATGACTTATAAATTTCCCAGTCTAAGGTATTTTGTTATAGTAACCAAGTGGATTAAAATAGGAAATTATGGGCAGGAAAATTAGAAACAGGTCATTCACTGTGATTGGTTAACATTAATGAATGTTTATATTCATGGGAAAAAATAAAAATTATAACAAAATGTCACCACCACCCGGCAGGTTAACAAAGATTAGAAAGTGCATACTGCTGAATATATACTTCAGTACTTGTTGTACAAGCATGTGTGGACATATTGGGCACACAGAAACCTTCATGTACTACTGACATGAGTATAGAGTGGGACAACCATTCTGAAGAGCAGTCTGGCAGTTCTCAGTTAAGATCAGCACATGTATAGATATTCTCTGATATACCAAACTCCTTTCTTGGAATATCTCCCAGAGAAAATCTTATATAAGTACACATTAATTCAAAGATGATCATCACTGTGCCATTTGTCAAGCCAAGAACTGGAGGCAATCTAGATAGTCATCACCAGGGAAATCAAACATGAGGAAAATTCACTGTGGAACACATATGACAGCGGAAGGAACATATTTCATGTGCACATAGCAACATGGTAAAAGAATATTGTTGTTGTTGTTTGGTTGTTTGGTGTCTTTGAGTTGGTATCCAACTCATAGTGACCCTACATACAACAGGTGGTAAAACTATTGCTAGTGTTTTTCTGCTATTCATAGAGTTTTCAATGGTGGATTGATTTTTGGGAGTAGGTTGCCGGGTCCTTCTCCCAAGCCTGTAGTATCTGGTGTACCCAGGTAGTATCCAATCCAAGGACTAAGCAGGCCTGACCCTGTTTCGTTTCCGAGATCTGACGGGATTGGACGCCACAGTGCTATGGCTGCAGTCTGGTAAAAGTATATTGCTGAGTTAAAAAGGGAAACAATAAATTAATAGAAAATACACCATCTTATAGATTAGTCTATGTGTATTTCATAAGGATGCATATATAAAATGAAGGATATTACACACAGTAGAATGGTTGCATATGGAGGAGGACAAAAGGATGGAAGGACTGAAAAGCAATGAGCAAATTAACAATGAGAAGGACCTAGCCACGACAGTGTTTCAGTAAGAATCTGCAGTAACTCAGTTATGTTCTTGAGTTATGCTCTTAGATGGAGCCATGAAAAATGGCAGGAAAGCGCCAATAAGAGACACGTGGAACAGGCCAACGTGGCACTGGATACAACAGATGTACTTCAGGAGCTGAAGGAGGTTATTATTCAAATGAGGGAAGCGGGAACCCCGAGAAGGGAGTGGCTTCCATCTGTACATGCATAAGTGCTTATATAGCCTAGCAAAAACAACTAAAATACCCTAGTCAGAGAGTGGTTTGTTCATAGAGGGGGTACTTGGAATAATATCATCAGTAACTCTGAAGATTGATTGCATGGGCATGGGCAATACAAAAGTCTATACAGCAGAAAGGTAGGGCAGTTACTGGCATTCCCATCACACCATAAAAATGCAATGGGGGCAGGGCGCGGTGGCGCATGCCTGTAATCCCAGCGGCTCAGGAGGCAGAGGCAGAGGGGAGAATGGCAAGTTCGAGACCAGAGGCAGTCTGCGTAATTTACCGAGACCCTGTCTCAAAAGGTAAAAAGTGAAATGGGCTGAGGGCACACCTCAGTGGTCCAGCACTTGCAGAGCATGCAGGCGCGAGACCCTAGGTTCAACCCCCAGTACCACAAAAAAAAAAAAAAAAAAAAAAAAAAAATGCAATGGGAATGATCATTTTTCTAAAAATAAAACAAAACACAAATGAAAAAAAATATTGAGAGACTTACACAACCTTACTTGATTAATTTAATACATCATCCAAATAATTCACTTATGGATGTGTGAACAAAGAACTTCTGCATGTTCCTTTGAGGTCTTCTCATCTTGTGGATTATGTAGGTGATGCTGATGACTCACTTGTATCCAGATTATCAATAATAGCCTTTAGGGAATTGCAGAAAGAGGCAGATTTTACGATTTTTAAAAAGTGTTTCTTTTCCACAAAAGTAATAAGAATTGTTTATTCATGTCTAATCAATTTAGGAATGAAAAGTATATCTTGCACAATTGCACCTGGTTCATTTAAGTATTTTTTTTTTGTTCGCAAATGCCTGCAGGAGTTAGATATTGATTTCATCAAACTTCTATTAATGTTTGGGCCTGATACTATACTGGGGGCTAAGAATAAAGACTATGAAAAAACTGTAATCTAATTCTCTGAGTAACTTGCAGATGCAAATATATTTCAGGTACAATAATTAGAACCAATGTTGTAAATTGAAAAAACAAAAAAAAGAAAAAACGGAATCAACAGTGAAATTGCCTTAACAAGTGAGGACAGGGGAGAAGGCAGATAGAATGTTATGTGCAAAATCAAAAGTCTGAGAGTTTGATTTGTTTATGGAATATTACAATTATTTTTCTAGCAAAATGAACACTACTTGGGGACAAGTCAGTAAAAAGGAGCAGTTATTGGAGTTGAGACTAGATTATGAGCTTTTTTGATACAATGATCATGGATTAAAAACTCACCAGAAAAAATAAAGAAATCATCTAAGGTTTTAAGCAAAAACTGATAGAATATTCTTCACAGTTTTGAACAATAATGCAGGTAATGGGCCCTTTGTAGGCTGAGAATTAGGGTACACTTCATAAATATGGGCAGATGGACAAATAAAATATACATTTTATTTCTAGAGAGACAATATATTATTGGGCTCCTCTTTTAAATATTTACCAAACCACTCAGCTGAATATGAATTTTATTTCTCTACGTATCTATTATAAGTGCTGTAGTTACCACTTCTTTATTTGATATTTTTTGGAGTTCAGAAAGCTCAATTAATAATTGTGTACTTGTATTTGTTGTACAAAATTATGTTACCTTGGAGCTGGGAAAGGAAAAATTAAAGGCTTGTGACTCTAGGAAATGGTTTTGTTGCTTTTCCACTAATTTCTGCCCTTTACCACTGAAAAACAAAGAAGTGGAAAAAAGGAAAAGACAGCAAGCAATGGGGAGGAGAGAGAAGGCAATGAAAGGAAAAAAAAAACAAGGAGCTATGTAGCTCAGCTTTCTAAAAGAATATCTTGAACTTGTAAAATCTGACTGTGAATTTAAATAGAAGTTGAGACATCTTACTTCCTTAAGCAGGCTAATCGTCTAGTATGTCTGGGCAAATTTTCTTTCTTACATGCAAGTTCAGCCACTTTTTAAAAAATTTCTCTTTTAGTAACACTGTGTAATTTTTTTACATATTCGTGTCTCCCTCCTTAAACTATCACCTTTATCTGAGCTCTAGCCAACTAAGTATTAGATTTAAACCCTGATTTACTGTCATCACTCTGTCATAAAAATTACTCAGAGTAATTTTGGATAAGGAACAACATCATTAATGAGAACAAATAAATATATTCTATAGGCACTTTTCCAGGAAAATTTGGTACTGCTGATTTGGCTGTTCAATATGTCAGAATTGTAAGGTGATGAGTATAATATAATAAACAGCATATATTATAATATATGGATCATTTACTACCACAATTATTATGTTTTTATTAACATAAGCTTATTTTAGAAATGTTAAGATATATATAAAACATAATGATAATATGCATAATCTATTCTTCACATTCTGGAAAGACCTTTTATATATCATTATAGTTGTAGATTTCTGTGTTTATATATATGTTGTGAAGACAAATTTATTTCACTTACTAATATTATAGACATTTTCTCATAACAATATGTCTCTTTAAAGCATATTTTTATGAATACAGGTATTTTTAATGATGGATTTTCTCAATTGAAAAACCATACAGCATAGAGGTAACGATCTTCGGCCTGAAGCCAGATTGTCTGATCTTTAATTATTACAATTGACATGTGAACTTGAACAGATTTTTTTACCCTCCCTCTGCTTCAGTATCAGCATGGAAAAATGAATAAACAAATACTTAATTCATAGGGCTGTTTCTCTAATATTATTGTTTTATAGAGTGCAATTTAAACAATTCTGGCACATGTCACATACTATATAAATAAAATATATTATTATCATTTATTTTCATAATCACATACCGTTAGACATTCAGTTTATTTCCAAATTTATGGACTTTTGAATTATATGTTCAATAAACTTGAATATAAATTTTTCTAAGAATATAACAAATGATTTGTGAATTTGATATATGGTATACTGCAAAATTACCATCCAGAAAATTATGAAACTTACAGTACCATCTGTCAACTTGAAAGAGACTGTTTGATAAGCATTGAGAGGTCCATCATTAATTAGAATACATTTTTTTGTAGCAAAATTAAATGCTTTTTTGTTTTATTGGTAACATACTTTTCATTTTTTAAGTTGCCTAGTAATATCTTCCCTTTTTGAGTTTTCTTTTCCCAGAGCTAATATAATTTTAAGATTTCATAGACAATAATACTTTGCAATATTTACTGCAAATAATTGTCTAAATTTTGTTCTATATATGTCATGAGTGGAAATTATTTCATATAATGCTTTTTACTTGTGTATAATTTTAAGTTCTATATATTGTCTTTCTGATCTGTGCTATCTTGGAATATTTGTGATTTTTATCTCATTTTAGTTCATGTGGGGTTTTTTTTGAGACAACTTATTGAAAATATATACATTTGGACTTTATTTTGGCACATTTTGACTTTTTATAGTAAAATTCAATCCAGTCACATGTATTGTTTCCCTAGGTATATTCACTCTTGCTGCTGCCATTTTTTTTATCTTAGTGTTAGTTTGTTTTCTCCTATTCCTTAATTTTTCTAAATATATTTAATATTTTTACCCCTTTCCTTTCTGTAAGAAATTATATAGTTTGGTATAATGCTTACTGTTATTAGATATATTTTTATATAATTTTCAAAGTCAATACTGAAATAATATCAGGTCTTCTGACCCAGAATTACATTTTGCTAAAGCTTTGCTGGAACTCCTTTAGTTTCCCACTAAAATTCACAAGAAAATTGAGAGCATTTCTTGCTACACAAACAGATACTAGAATACTCGAGGAATATCCACTACTTATAAGTACTATCTGGCTTGAAAACTCTACCCATGAAGGCTCTTTCACAGGTTATGACTCAGTAAGGATGACTAGATTGTATCTTAGGCATTTTGGACATGTTGTCAAGAGGGACCAATCCCTGGAAAAGGATATCATGTTTGGAAGAGTGGCTGGTCAATGAAATAAAGGAAGATGCTCAGCTAGATGAATTGATAGAGTGTCTGCAACAATGGGATTAAATATAAAAAAGATCATGTGCCTGGCACAGAATCAGGGGGTGTTTCATTCTGTTGTACATAGGACTAATATCAGCCAGACGTGACTTGACAGCACCTAATAACAACAACTCAGGAAACAGATATCTGGGGAAAAGGAAAATAAAAATTCTATGAACTTCCATTTCTGCCTTAAAAACACAAACTTTGGATTCTGAGCCACTAGAAAAATTCAACAGTTACCCATTGAAAACAGAGGGAAATGTGGTAGAAAGAGGGAGAATGAATTGCCCACACTGGGGGAGTATTCCTTCTGTAGAAGAGAAAGAGTAAAAAAACAATTCTCTTTTACAATAAAAATAAAAAGTTTGGTCAATAGGACAATGTCACATGTCCTTAAACTAAAGATATACTCACATATTTGTATTAACAGGTGAAATTCATGCAAAGAAATCAACATCTGAATTTTTCTGGCTTATTTTTAAATAATGGTAAATTCAACAAAAGAGTAATTTAAGGAATTTTTTAAATTGCTTTACATTTTTTTAGAAAGGGAAGTAATTACAAAGATATGAGCCAGGCGTAGAAACAACGAAGAGGTTTCAGTATCCCAGACTAGCAATACTGGATATGATACACTTCTTGTCCCAAAGAGTTTGATTACCAAAAAGCAAAAGAAAGAATGGCGGATAAGGCTGACTACATTGAAAGACTAGTGACCTTTGGTTAAGGGCATAGCCAGGTTGCAGCAACCTCAGAGTGAAGGTGACAAGGCAGTCCAGGTTTTACTCTCCTTCCTCCCTATGTCTTCCTGCTTTGTGCTAAGTCATGATGGACAGCATGACCATATGACTGAGATACTACACATAGGTCAATCTCCTGGGTAGACAACAGGGGAAGAAGGGTGGAGATCAAATCTAGTGGGACAAATGGAAGGTATTCTGTGTAGGCATGTTGAATTTTATATTGTTTTTGACAAACTTCTACTGTGAACATGAAGCCAACTAGTAGTCACTATGGATAATTATTGGGGCTACAGCTATTTATCATCATGGAAAAATGGCATTTAATTTACTAAATATAATAAATATACATTTATATCAGAATTTTAAATTGACATACATTTTATTAAAACCAATATATCACTGATTTATTTGATTGATAAGCAAATTACCAGTACATATATGTGTATATTGTTTTCATCATATATGTTTGTCATATATATGTGAACATGTGTGTGATATGTTGATATGTAAATAAATATATGTATTTAGGGCTGGTCAGTCACACTCACAATTTTTAAAGATTAAAATAGTAAATATTTCTATTATAATAATTTAAACTAATTAGCCTCTCTGCCAAGGGGGTAAATGTGTTCACCTCGGAAAATACGTATTATATTCTGGATCCAAAGAGATACAGTCATAGAAAAGACTAAAAAAGAGCAAGTTATCATGGATCAGAGATCTGAATTTGAGGCAGTAGATAAATCAACACAGATCTCAAAAGTTTACCATATGTATATGCCACTAAAACCAATCAAAATTGTGTATGACCATCAAATGTCATACAGTTGATCTTTCTTGAGAAAGCTGCAAAAAGGAAACATTCCTAAAGTGTGAATCTCTAAGACTTCATTGAGCAAGTACACATCTCATGCAGTCAATTCTGCAGGATCTTTCTTTAAAGATGTTATTGTTAGGTGCCATTGAGTTGGGACCAACTCATAGTAACCTTAAGTACAACAGAAAAAAACACTACCCAAGACTATGCTGTGCATATGTCTTTTTATATTTGACTCCAATGTTGCAGTCACTACATTTCTTCCCATTTTGAGTTTCGCCACATCAGCAAAAGGAAGTCCCAGAAGCTTTATTCCATTCCCATCATTAAGATCAACTCTACAAAGCTGAGTGCGGTGGCGCACACCTATAATTCCAATGGTTTGGGAGCCAGAGGCAGGAGGATCACAAGTTCGAGACCAGAGGCAGTCTGTGAAATTTAGCAGGACCCTGTCTCAAAAACTGAAAAAATGGCTTGGTGGGGGTGCAGCTCAGTGATACAGCACTTCCAAACATGCAAGTACAAGGCCCTGGGTTCAATCCCAAGTAGCAAAAAAAGAAAAAAAAAAGATAAAAGAAAAAAGAAAGAAAAAGAAAAAGAAAAGAAGAAAACCCCATGAATAGCAGAGAAGCACTGACATAGTGCTGAGCATGGCACAGTGTTGGGGAGTGTTTCTTTTTGTTGTACATAGGGTTAGTATGAGTTGGACCCAACTCAATGACACCTAACAACAACAACAACAACAACAAAGTTAATATATCCATAGATCCTACTTATATTTTTCTTAAAATCCACCTTCTTTCAAGAGTTATAGCTTGACATTTTTTCTAGCAGTTTAAACACCAATAGAGAGAAGCCCCAAATAAATCTATGTAAACCATTTTATGTGAAATTCTGGCCGTTATAAACAATATCATGGTCCTGTGTGATATTCCTGAAAAAATCTCTGACAAAGACCTATGTGTTCTTGTGTCTCTGATGGTAATCACTAATTATACATGTTCAAAACATTGCATTCTGGTATATTAATTTAACAGTATTTTGGGAATGAGTAAAACTGGCCAAACATACAAGCAATTACTATGTTACCTAAAACTCCACTGTATTAATAGTCATATTCTATTCTTTATGTGAAAAGTGACATAATATTTTAATGATTAACCCATATACTTTCATCAGTGAAAACTAGTTTATTCAATAATACATTATGAAATGATTATTTGCTAAACACCGTGTTAGAGCAAAGGGAATTAGTTAAATAATTTTGATAGCTAAAGTCCTACACTTGATACAACCATTTCTACCATTAGGTAATATATTATTTTCTTACAGCTATTGTAAAAAAAAATTACCATGAATTCAGTTTCTTATACAAACAGAAGTATATTATCTCACAACTCTGGAGACCAGAAGGATAAAACCAAGATGATGGGCAAGCTATGCTCCTTCTGAAGGCTTCAGTGAAAAGTCTTTCCTTGTCTCTTTTAGTGTCTGGACACCGTGAGCATTCTTTGGCTTTCCTGACATATGAACACATCGCTCCCTTCTCCGCCTCCATTTTCACATCACTTTTCTTTCTGTTTCTGTCTTCTCCTCTTACATCTCTTATAAGATCCAGTCTCTTATTCCATTATTCCTTGGATCTAGGTTCCACTCAAGTGATTCAAGCTCATTCCTCATTAGTAGAGTGGTTAGTATCCCCACCTGTCACTTGGGGGACCGAGGTTTGATTCCCCAACTGGGAGAAGTACATTTTTCCTGCAGCCGTACCACTGTGGCATCAGATCCCGTCAGATCTTAGAAGCTAAGCAGGTTCGGGCCTGGTTAGTCCTTGGATGGGAGACCACCTGGGGAACACCAGGTGCTGTTGGCTTGGGAGAAAGACCTGGCAACCCATTCCCCAAAAAAACAATCAGCCATTGAAAACCCTATGAATAGCAGAGTAGCACTAATAATACTGTTTTGTCTTTTGGACGTAAGGTTGCTATGAGTCAGACTTCGACTCCATGGCACCTAAAACCAACAAGTAATTCAGGATAAATCTCTTTTAGAGATTTTTAACTTAATTACTTGTACAAAGACATCTCTCCCCTCCGAATAAAGTCACATTGGCAATTGTGGGCCATCATACTTTTGAGGTCACCATCAAAACCATCACAGATAACATCTGGGTTGAGAACTGGAAGACTAGTGGCCATTCATCAAGGTACTCCCTGAACTGAAGAGGGCAGAAGGTTTATAGACCAGAGTCACATATTTTTCCTTATTTCCTTCTTTCTTGATGTTGTATGGAACTTCCGCCAACTCATTCAGTCATTGCTTGTATGTTGCAGATTGACAAACACACACGTGTGTGATTAAGAAATAAAAAAAAGAGAGAGTGAGTGGCAAGACATGAGTCTGTGGAGGTAAATAGTGATTGATTGATGCATCTTCCTGGAGGCCACAGAAGAAAAGGACAACTTTTATTCTGTGTGCAACAGGGCACTTACAACTGGTGAAGGTTGTTTATATTTTCATTCATATTTATTTATGGTATCTCTATACATGTCTCCATTGCCTCCATATATGGGAATAAAGTGTTCAAGAACACTTTATTTCCTGTCTAGATGTAATTCTGGCACTTTGAATACTTGGCAAGTTGAGAATACCTTCCGTGAGGAACAATATAACATGGAGAAGACACATTTACAATTTTATCACGTGCCCTACAATTCCATTTATTATTATTATTATTCATGTTATTATCTGGTTTTAGGGATAAACAGTTGGGCTTAAAGGATGAATAAGGAGTCCTTGGTTCAGGGTCACAGAAAAGAAACAGTGTCAACATTTCCAATTTTGCTGTTTTTGTCCATTTTACTTCTGAACCATATAGTTTCTACGTTCTATATTATAGACATCAGAAGGTATTAAGTACCCATCCACTATCTCCCCTATGTACACATTGATTGTTTTCATTGGCCTTAAAACCATTGTCCGTTTTCCTCCTTTGGAGCTTTCTTTCAAAGCAGACCTTTACAAGACCACTATACAATCTACTCTTCATTTCTGAAATAGCTTCTGGAATTTCATTCCATCTTTGAACTATTCAATCATTGATTAAAACATAGAGAAATATCTCACATCTATACCATTTTTTATTCCTCTAAATATATAAATATTCAAGTTCTTGAACTTCCCTTTCACTCATCACTTCAAAAAATATACTGATTTCAGTGTTAATATATAATGTTAAGAGTTTATTTTATGTTACTGTTCAGTGTTTGCACAGTTGTCTGGATGGGGCCCTCCATCTGTCCACACAAAGGAGCAGACATTCCACATTATGTCAATGGGTTGTTTCCAATGACATGTGGATTCAAATGGAATGTGAAAATGAAGCTGCAAAAAGTTTGATCCATATGTGCAGAGAGGAAGAACATTTATGATAATGCAATCTTATTATCTCACGATTAGCAGCATATGTTGGTCAGTCCATTTGACAGTGTCAAGAATTTTATAGGAAATAGAAAATATAGCCTCTAGCATTTTGAAAGTTTACAGAATAAATGAGTTTGTATACCAGAAATAGGAACCATACAAAAAGAATTGGACAGATCTCAGCGATTGTTAGGGCCAGTACACATGAATTATCCACTGCTGGCTGGATCTGAAAAGTAGTTTTGAGATGTTTTGATATTAAGATAATGAAGGGTTATGGAAACTTTGCTCCAATACTAATAACTCTATATCCCTAAATTTCCTGCTTTTAATCTGTAAAATCAGGATGTTTATGTAATCCCTTTGCGGAACTATTGCAAAGTGAATTTGTGTGAATTTGTATATGCAAAATGGCTGAATACAGAGTAGTTGCTTGTATGTTAATTTTCTACCATCTCCACTTCAATCAGAATGTAAATATTATAAATTCAGCATCACAAGATTTGCATCTTGATGATGACTTATGGGCTACAGACAGCATTGTCCAAAGATGATAAACATCTAATAAACAGTTTGGGGTGGTGTCTATGAATACACCAATTTTCCTATTTTAAATAAAAAATTAATGCCACAAGTAAAATAACATGTCCAAGTGAATATGTTGAAACTTGGCCATAAGATATTTTTTTGAAATAGTTTTAAATCTTTTTTTTTATTATTCTCAGAGATGTTGCCATTTAAACAGTCCTTTGTTGTTTTTTGTTTTGATGCTTCTTAAAAAACAGTGACATTTGTGTATATCATATTCATCAAATTAAATACAAATATCAGAGAAATATGTATCTAAATTATTAGTGTAATCTATAAGTGATGCTGGTGGCTATTACTATAAAACTTCTAGACAATAAGTAATTAAATTTGTATCTTTTGAAATTACATGATCATATTTTATGCATTTATTTTAGATGAATTAACCTTGCTGATTCATATAACAATATTGAAATTATAAGGAAATAATATCCCAAGCATATTCTAATATCCTGTTTTAAGTTAATACAATATGCTAGAGAAAGATGGTAAGAGGTTTTGTGGAGGGAATGAAAAATGTAGGAGAACAGTATGTGAGTAAACCTGTAGGTTTTCTTTATGAGGTAACTAAAACAAACAGAAATGATATGAAAAATGAAGGCATATTTACTACATTGTGGTGTTTCTCCAGTTAGCTAACTTATCAGTAGCCTTTATGAGGTATCAGAAAATTCTGTTACAAAAAATGAAATTCCTACCCTGTCATCTGTTAAGTATTCTCCACTAGTGTCACACATTTGTTTTTCGGTACTTGGGGTGTTGAACCCAGGAACTTACACATGCTTTCCAAGTGCTCTACCACTGAGCTGCACCTTAAGCCCATCTTTCACTTTTATTTTTAGACAGAGTCTCACTAAGTTATGCAAGCTGCCTCTGGCCTCGAGCTTGTGGTCCTCCTGTCTCTAATTCCTGAGTTGCTAGGATTGCAAGCATGTGCCATTGTACCTGGCTCCAGTATTGTACTTTTCTAAACCAAACACTAAAAGCGTGATGCTGTAGCCTTTGTGACCAGGATGACACTTATCATATAATGGTGAGACAGCGATTTGGGGAGTCAGAAGATATGAATCCATGACCATCATCATGTGGAGCAATTGAAACCCAGCTACTCATTAATTCAAAGTAAAACACTTATTTTTCTCCCTGTATTAAATATAATCCAAACTCTAGAAAAGTGAACTTGCTCTCAAACACTTATGTATATATAGAAATGTATTCATCCTTGGCTAGATCATCTCTATTGCACTTACAGTATGAAGTCAGCCATGGAAATACTCTCATGCCACTGTTTCCTATGCTTGGAGCAATGTTTACCTTGATCAGTGTCTACTTGGGGGACAGCAAGTATTGTATTGTGTTAAACTTGGCAAAGATCTCATAATTTCAAATTTCTATGATTGAGAAATACTTCATTCATTTTAGATTAATATTGAGAGTTGTTGTTGTTGTTGTATGCTGTGGAGTTGGGTCTGGCTCATAACAATCCTATGTACAACAGAACAAAATAGTACCTAGCACTGTGCCATGCCCAGCACTATGTCAGTGCTTCTCTGCTACTCATAGGGTTTTCAATGGCTAATTGTTTTAGGAGTGGTCTGCCAGGTCCTTCTTCCATACCTACAGCACCTGGTATTCCCAGGTGGTCTCCCACCCAAATACTGACCAGGTTCAACTCTGCTTAGCTTCTGAGATCAGATGAGAATGAATGCCAAGATGGTATGACTGTAGACATTAAGACAGTTGTTGTTGTTAGCTGCCATCCAGTCGGTATATGACTCACAGTGACACTATGTACAACAGGTGAAACACTATTGTCAGTGCTTCTCTGCTATTCATAGGGTTTTCAATGGAGGATTTATTTTTGGGAGTGGGTTGCTGGGTTCTTCTCCCTACAGCACCTGGTGTTCCTAGGCAGTCTCCCATCCAGGTATTAACTAGGACTGACCCTGTTTAGCTTCCTAGATCTGACGGGATCGGATCCATGGTGCTACAGCTGCAGGCTTAAGAGAGTTAGTGTAATAAAAACAGTGATTAGTAATCTTTGCCTGGACATGGTGGAAACAACAACAAAGTGGTTTTGTTAAGTGTCGTTTATTTGGGTCCAACTCATAGAGACCTTATGTACAATGGAACAAAACACTCCCCAACACCATGCCATGCCCAACCCTATGTGAGTGCTTCTCTGTGATTCATAGAATTTTCGGTGGCTGATTGTTCCAGGAGTGGGCTGCCAGGTCCTTTTTCCGTTTTGGAGATGCTGGGTATTGAACCCAGGATTTCAGAGATGCAGAGCAAGTACTCTACCAACTGAGCTAAACCCCAGTCCCAAAGGGCTGGGGAGAAGTATTAAATATTAGGGGAGAATACATTTCCAAATATGCAACATCTTAACCTGTCTCCTGTATTATTATAAAAATAAACATCTTAGAGGGCATGTCCCCCAAATGCGTTCCCTTTCAAGAATCAGTATAGTATTATTGATGATGGCATGTTACATAACTTAGTTGTCTTAGAATAGAAAATAGTTAAGCAACTATGGAGCTACAAATCTCTATATTTTTTCATAAAAAATAACTATTATGTATGATGTGCCTTCTAATAGCTTGGCCTTTCCATTCCTTGTTTTTAATTTTACATCAGTAGTAAATTTTACTCTCTAACAAAATCATCCTCATGGAGATTCTATTGTAGGTCAATTATCAGAACTTCAACAGCTATAAAATAGTCTTCCAACACTACTCTTTAAAAGATTTTCTATTATACCTGTTTTTGCCCACTTGTACACTGATATTGTTGAGATTTTTAATCCATTGACCCTAAGGCTTAAAATCTGTCATGACTTTTCTCCTCATATCTTCATACCCTTACTCAAAGCATACCTTATATTTTAGTATTAGGTACATTTGCTCAATCTTACCTAACTTTTTCTCTCTTTTCTCTCAAGAAAATTTTGCTTGACAAATGTATATTACATCTACAAATAGCAACAGAATATATCTGGAAAAAAACCCAAATTATCCTGATGGCCGAGTTAACTATAACTACAGATTTCAAATGGACACACAACCCTACCAGAAAATTCTATAATTCTTGCCTGGTAAATGAACATTTTTTCTCCAAGATAACTCTTTTGCAACTACTTTGTTCTTCAATCTCTCATTTTTAATTCAATTCTCTGGAATGTCTTTGAACCTATGATCCCACAGCACCTTTGATTTAGAAAATCCATATCAAAA
Source organism: Pedetes capensis (assembly GCA_007922755.1). Lineage (NCBI taxonomy): Eukaryota > Metazoa > Chordata > Mammalia > Rodentia > Pedetidae > Pedetes > Pedetes capensis. The sequence continues at coordinate 11,382 of VMDO01023211.1, read as the reverse complement.
CAGTGACAAATTTCACCAGCTCCATAACTTTTGCTCACACATTCTGACTTCCATCTTGCTTCTGTGGATTTCCCTGTTGCTATCTAAATGAATTACTCCTGTTGTCTTGCTGTGTTTTCTTTCTTGAAAAATTTCAACAGTTATTCTAGAAAGTAACTCCTATATCTCTACCATTGACTTTTTTTTTAATCTCTCTCTACTGAGTTATTCACCTTGGCTTAAAACTTTATCAGGTTTAGCCTTGTATCATCTTGAATCTAGAATTTCCTCCGACTATCTACAGTAATTCTTTACTTTTCATTCACATAACAAGCCTCCTAATGAGTTGCCTATGCTATGTGTCTCTGCTGCATCTTTTCTTGTTTTCTCTCAGAACTCTCCAATTGAACTTTTATTTTTGCTGAACCATAGGGAACAATTAATGTCACTGGAAGAAAAATTTATCAAAACCAGATATATCCTCATTTCACTGAACTGTGAAAATTTTATACTGTAGGACACATGTCCTGACCATTATTTAGTGAAGTAGGTTATCCTCCACTGTTTCATAGATCACACACTTATGTTTGCTTCCTACCTTGATGAACACTCATTTTAAGTCTTTCTATGTTTTCCAGGTTCTTATTTCTCAACTAAATCATTTTGTTGCCCCAGGACTTTGTTTTAAATCCTTTCCTCATTTTACCATCCTCTGGGCTTCAAAGCCCATTTCATGTTGATGATGCTCCAATTCATCTCTCTAATCCTGACCTCTTCATTACACTCTAGACACATACTCAAATATCTTGATTATTGCCACTTAGGATCTCAAAATCATCTCAAATTTAACATATCCAAACCATAATCCAAACATATTTCTATCCAATCACTTCCAAGAGAATTTTCCTTATCTAGGTAAAGACACAATCAATTGTTTAAACTAAAAGTACAGACTCCATTCTCTGTTCATTTTATTTCTTATGCTACATCCAGTTGTACCTTTACAAGTGTGTTAAATCTTACCATCTTCTAGATGACAAGCATGTGTCATCCATACAATAATCTTTTACCTGGTTTTGCTATCTGTACTTCTTCACCTGACTCTTCCCACCACCAGTGTGCATCATTCATACAGGAGCCAGAATTATCTTTCTAAATGACAAATTTATCATCCAACTCTCCTGATTACCAAGGCATTCCATTGTGCACAGATTAAAATTCAAAATCCTTATCTTAAACAACAGACTTTATATGATCTTGCTGTGTGATTTCCTATGTCCTGGACGTATTAGCTGTACCTCTGTGTCACAGCTTTTATTTCTATGTCATAGAATTTTTTCTTTCCAATTACTTTTTCTTTTGAAATGCCTTTCCCTTTATAAAAAAAAGGCATCTATAGTTTATCATCAAGAATTAACTGGTTTTATCTTATACATGCAAGATTGTTTCAATATTTCATGAAAATTAATTACTTTATTGATTAGTAAGTATGTCAATTATAAAAATGTTAAAGGACACAGGAAAAAAGCTGAAAGTAAAAAGAATACTTTTATTTTAGAAATTACTACTGTTAGATTTTTTCCATCTTCCAAGACATATTTCTACATGTATATACAATTAGAACATAGAGACAATAGCCAAATGGAAAAAAGACAAAAAGAAAAATTCCTGGTATCAATGCTTTCAAATCATTTCATATCTATACTATTTTAATAAAAACATTTAGTTTAATTTTATTTGAATTTTAATATTAAGGAATGTACAAATTGGAGGAAGAATTACAATCCAAATAAATGCTTTAGTAATAGAATCTCATGGCTCTTGAAGCTTGTTACTCACTAATTGTGGATTTATTACAAAACAGAATCAGCAAGACTGTGTTTGCTTAACAGAAAGAAGGCATAAGTACCTAACACAACGTCATTTCTTTGACAAGGATACTTCCATTTTTTCCAATTGCATACATGTTTCTTTCTGCCATGACCATATATATATATATATATGTATGTATATACATATGTGTGTGTGTGTGTGTGTGTGTGTGTGTGTGTGTAAAACATTACAGGCATTGGTTTTCTTTACTGAAATGGTACCTATTCTAAAATTGAAATAATAAGATTTTTAAGGATCATATTGATGTTGGTAGGTGCCATGGAGTTGGTATCCGACTCATAGCAACCCTACTTACAGTAGGTGAAACACTATTATTGTCAGTTTTTCTCTGCCATTCATAGGGTTTTCAATGGTGGATTTATTTTTGGGAGTGGGTTGCTGGGTCCTTCTCCCAAGCCTATAGTATCTGGTGTTCCCAGGAGGTCTCCCATCCAAGTACTAACCAGGTCCAACTCTGCTTAGCTCCTGTGATCTGAAAAGATCAGAAGCCACAGTGCTATAGCTGCAAGAGAGGATCACATATATGCTACTAATTCTCTACAGAAAATTTATGTTTTTTGTTTGTTTGTTTTGTTTTCCTTCCAATACATTCCACTTTCTATCTGCACTACTATTGAATGCCACAATCTTTTTAGTTTCTCTTAAGATTCCCTAAGAAGCAAGAACTGAGATTTTTATGATTGAAGATGTCTTTCATGTTGCAATGGAGAAATCCAAAGCCAGTTTGGATTTACCCCTGTAATAGATTTCTTTGCTTTCCTCTTTTCTTTTCCTTTACTTTCTTTTCTTTTCTTCTCTTCTCTTCTTCTCTTCTCTTCTCTTCTCTTCTCTTCTCTTTTCTTTCTTCTTTCTTTCTTTCTTTCTTTCTTTCTTTCTTTCTTTCTTTCTTCTTTCAGGGCAAGGATGCAGAATTATTTCTTTGTTGTTGAAACTCAATAGCTTAACTAGTAAAAGCTTGGTACTGGTGTTGTAGAACTTTGCATCAGTACTTTCTGACACATAATATGCTCTTTTGAGAGATTATTAAATCTTTCCTTTAATTCAAATTATATTATCTATCTAATCTATATTCTCTACCATGTGTCTGTCAGCTTGTCATGCTCTGGGGGCTTGAGTGTTGCTGTGATGCTGAAAGCTATGCCACTGGTATTTCAGATACAAGCAGGGCCACCCATGATAGACAGGTTTCAGTTGAGCTTCCAGAATAAGATAGACTAGGCAGAAGGATTAGGCACTCCATTCCCAAACCATTAGCTATTGAAAACCTGTGAATATCACAAAAGTACTGTCAAATATAGTGCCAGAAAATGAACACCCCCAGGCTGGAAGGCATTCAATAAATGAATGGAAAAGAGTTGCTTTCTCAAACCAGAGTTGGCCTGTATGATGAGAATGGAATCAAGTCCCTGAGACATCCTTTTGCTGATGTGGCATGACTGAAAATGAGATTAAACACAGTGGCTGCAATATAAAAAGATCATGTGCATGGTACAGTGCTGGCTAGTATTTACTTCTGTTTTACACAGAGTTGCTATGAGTTGGACCTGACTTGATGGCACCTACCAACAACAAACAATCTATAGTCTAGCTCAGTTTTATTTGGTTATCAATTGAAGACACCAGTTATTCTTAAATTGGATCATTTTGTATATTTTTTATTCCTAGTGCTAGCATTAGCATTGTTGTTTTATCAAATTTATGCTCTTATTACCTAATTATAAAGTATGAAATAATCAAGAGGATTTACCTTCTGTTCCTTGAGTTGTGTTTCTTCTAACATGACTTTTTGCCCTTGTTTGCTCTTTCCTTTCTTCTGTACTCCTTCTTTACATCCATCATTCCTTCTTCCATTCCTTCCAGTACACAAGGATTCATTCTGTAGTTTACAGAGACAAAACAAATTGGTCTCTGGCCAGTACAAATAGAATCGTAATCAGTCAATCAAAATGCAGGCATATATCACTAACCATAGAGATTGGAAGATTTTATCATTGCATAAACATCATAGAATATATTTTCACTAATGAAGGCAGCCACTATATCACTAGTTGGAAAAATCTTCTGGGAGTATTGTCATAAATGTGGTTCAGCCTTGATCAAAGCATGGTTAGGTGATACATGTTGTTGTTGTCAAGTGCTGTCTAGTCAGTGTGTGACTCATATTTACCCTATGTACAACAGGCAAAACAATATTATCAGTGTTTCTCTGCTATTCGTAGGGTTTGCAATGGCTGATTGATTTTTGGGAGTGGGTTGCCCGATCCTTCTCCTAAGCCTACAGCACCTGGTTTTCCCAGGAAGTCTCCCATCCAAGTACTAACCAGGCCTGACCCTGCTTAGCTTCTGAGATCTGATGGGATCAGATGCCACAGTTATATGGTTACAGGTAAGGTGATACATGAATGTCAGAAAATGAAAAGTTTTAACAAAACTGCAGAATTGGATATCTGGGATTTTTGTGTTATAGCCACTGTTTTTTGAGTAAGGAAATGGAAGAATGACCAAAAAAAAAATTTGTTGAGAAGAGATCCCCTTTTATGCCAGTTGTTTTTTACTTTTTTCCTATCCACCTGAAAAGTAATATATGTCATATTTCTGATATGAATATACATCACTTCTCCAACTCATTGTTTCACTATTTATTTCCATTTAGTGCTGCTAGCATGGGACATCAATGAAAAATTTTCAGTTTTGTCAACTCTTTAGTGCAACTTCTATAGGATTTCTTTTTAATGTATTTGTATGCATTGTTAGCTTCCTGATTGTAAGCTTTAGATGTATTTCATAAGGGTAATGGCACTTTTTTTAAAACTTTTTATTTTGAGACAGAGTCTCACCAAGTTACACAGGCTATCTCTGCCCTTGAACTTATGATCCTTCTACTGCTTTTCTTAATTGGTTCCTGACGGTGCTTTTTTGGTCACTATTTTGTTAGACACCTGCAGCTGTAGCCCTGTGGCACCCGATCCTGTCAGATCTCGGAAGCTAAGCAGGGTCGGGCCTGGTTAGTATCTGGATGGAGACTGCCTGGGAACACCAGAAGCTGTAGGCTTGGGAGAAGGACCTGGCAACCCCCTCCCAAAAATCAACCTGCCATTGAAAATCCTATGAACAGCAGAGAAGCACTGACAATAGTGTTTCCCCTGTTGTACAGAGGGTCGCTATGAGTTGGATACCGACTCGACAGCACCTAACAACAACAACAACAATTTTGTTAGACATCAAGGAAGAGAAAAGATCCAAAGAGTTTTCTGTCTTCCAATTCAGTGATGAAGCTGCTTGAATAAATTGACTTCTTCAATATGAATAAATGGTTATGTCCTCCGCCATGTGTAGTTGGCTGTCTCTATATGCTAGGAAAGAATGTTTATGTACTTGTTTCCCCACCCTGACTTCTTACCTCATTGAATCGATACTGTAAATATTTGAGCACAAAGTTCTTAAGGAATGTGCCCTGAAACTATATTCTCTTACTTTCTAGCATCTACTTTTTTTTTTTTCTGTACTGGGGGTTGAACTTAAGGCCTTGCACTTGCATTCTTTGCAAGTGCTGGACCACTGAGCTGCACCCCCAGCCCATTTATTTTTAACTTTTTGAAATAGGGTCTTGCTAAATTATGCAGACTGCTTCTGGTCTCAAACTTGTGATCCTCCTGACTCTGCCTCCAGAGTCACTGGGGCATTGTACAATTTCTAGTGTAGGCCCATGGGCATCAGAAAATAGTCTACCTTGGAGGAAACCCTAGCAGCCATTTAATTATAGATTGTTCTTGAATAAATGTGTCCATCACAGCTTAGTATTTCTAAGTTCTTATTCCTGGAACATTGAAGATATTTCATGGACAGGAAAAGTAATGAGAACATATTTAAGATAGTTTTTGTCTACAGTTTGGTTGGTATAAAAGGTTTTATAATTAGAGGCTAGTTATTATAATCAGGAGACCTTTACTAACCTTGGCTTCATGGTTTGATTCAGCTTTTCTCCAGAGAAAATCATGGGTATGGCTGGACAATATAGATATATGATTTGCATGATAAATGCAAAGTCAAATACAGAAATGCTTATGGTTTTATACATCATGCATGCTTATTGACATACAGTGAATGCTTTAATATGGAAGCCAATTGTGTGTGTGCTCATTTTCATTTACCTATAGATTGATAAGTACTGGTTATATTCCACTCATTGAAGAGAATGGACAAACTCCTCATAAAGTTGCTTCTTTTGGTATACCCTAGAAAATTCCTTAAAATGTAGGTACTTAGGCAAATAGTTCCTTACAGTTTGTGGGGAGTTTAGAGTGAAAAATCATAGTAGTTACTATTAGCATTTACAACTCATTTACTGAGCATCAACTGGTATGCAAAGACTACAGATGTACTCTTAATGATACATTAATGACAGATTGTTCAGCTCATAATTATGAATGTCATTATAAAAATATTGCATTGATCATGACCTCTCAAAATATAAGAGGGTCTAAGATTTCCCTAGCATTTCCCTGTCAAGAATGTTGTTCCCTTGAAGTAATCATACCAGGTTTTTCTCTGAGACTTTTGCCCATTTTGCTGACTCTTTCATGTTCCCTTCTTTCCTCAACTTTTGCACATATCTTCTTTCACATCTTTTATATATAACTGCTTTATTTTTAAAATTAAAATAACAAATTCAATGTGACCTTTTAGTCCCAATCTACTCTCATTCCCTGCCCACTTATGTGATTTTTCTCTCTCTCCTCTCTCTCTCTCTCTCTCTCAGTATTTTTTAAGGTGAGTTGACAGAATATATTAATGTAAAATTTCTCCTTTTGAAACACTTAGCCTTTTGTTTTATTTTGGTAAATGTTAAAGAATTTTAGTTGCAGAGTTATTTCTCAGAAGGAATTAAAGACAAATGTTTCAAGTTTTATACCTGCTGTAGGTAAAAATTTATTGTTCTTTGTTGAAAAAAAATTACATAATTAAAAGAAATAAATTGACCGGATAGGCTAAAAAGTTCACTTAACTATTCTCATTACCTACTCTTATAGGCCAACAATGCAATTGAACTGTTGTGGCATATAAAACAATGAATAATTGCATTTTTTTCAGTTTATTTTTTATGAGAAATCATTACAATTGCAGAATTTGAAAGCCCACATAATTTAATTGCCAGGTAGAGATTCAGATTATGGTTTCTAGAAGATGCTTAAGAGTAAGGATTTGCTAAATTAATGGGACATTAAATCTAAATTCAGATATTGTTATTGGAACTTCATGAAAATCAATAATTTTAAAAATGGATATTCCAGAAAATTTACTATAGGACCACCACCAATAAGTAAAATCTAATAATTCTGCACGTTTGATATACCAATTAATAAACTTCTTTGAATCAGACTGATGGACCTTCCTAATATGATATTTTATTCTCAGCGAATACTCATTCAGGGAAACTCATTTTCACTGACAATCATTTGGTGCTTAAGATTCTGGATTTCCTCCCTCCTCTTTCTTCTGATCCTTCACAGATATCTAAATCAGTCCTACCTCAAACACATGGGTGGTATCTAAGGATGCTCTATGAGTTTTTGGTTTACTTTTTTGCTTTCCATGTTCACACTCACTCAAATGATTTTTATAATGAAGAAGCCGCTTTCCTTTATAGGAAAGATTTTTATTCCTATGCTTAGGAATAAAGATTTTATTCCTATGCTTAGTCTCTTTGTCTTACCCATTTTCATAATGTCATAAGATTAACAGGCAGGCAAACTCTAACTACATGTTTCACTCACTCACCATGGTTTTTGGAGATGCCTTTTTGGAGATAATTGTCACAAACTAGCTTAATATCAAAAAAGTTCTAGACTTTTAAAGGTGCACTGAAGCAGTTTAATTTAACTACCTGATTTATTTAAGGAGAACATCCTTTGACGTACAAATGCTGTTCCTGGTAATTTTTGTGCTAAATCTGGTAGCAGAGGCACAGAACACCCTTACAACTTCCAAATTAAACAAGAAAAAATATAACAGAGTCTACACAAAGTCAAATATGATAAGATTTGTTAAAGTATATTATGCTCTTCCATAAATGGATGAAATAAAATAAGCCACGATATTACAGGTGTTTTGGGGTTCTACAAGAAATAATTATGAGGATGACAGTAACAAGGACTCATCTTTGTTTTAGCTTTTATGATTTACAAAATACTTCATTGAAATCTCATATTTGATTATGGGAACAGCTCTGTGAAATAAACATTATCAAATCCCAAACTGACAAGTATGGGAATTGAGGCTAAGGCGAGGCTATGCACTCTAAGCGCACAGAGATAAACAAACTTGATTGAGTGATCTACTAAAAGCAATACTCATAATTTCCAGAAACCTAAAGTTACTATTTAATTTATTGACATTTTACACAAATATCTGGTGTTCTCTGTAGCACTTTAAACCACATTCACTTGGGAGTATATATTATGTATTACATCTTTGTCTAACCATCACTTAGATTACTCTGATAACTGTGGTAGGCAAAATTCTTAAGTGTGCCCTGCATTTTCTGTTCCCTGGTGTACATAGTCAGTATGCTATGTTGTTCATCAGAAAGAATACCATCTTTTCATAGTCTGACCTAAACAGGTAAGATTATATATAGGGAATTTTCTCTGGTTGGTTGCAGAAGATGAAGTCAGTGAAATGTACTTCTGCTAGCCTGGAAGAAAATAAGCACCCACATCATGAACTGTCCATGGGCCCATGTGGTAAGGAGTTGTAGGTGATATTTAGGAACTGAGAATGATCTTTGAATGAGAGCTAGCAAAAAAATGGCAACTCTATCATATAGCTGCAAGGAGGTGAATTCCAACAACCAATGAGCTTGTGAGAGGACACCAAGCCATGCACTATTTCTAATTTATATCTTGATCACAACCGAATGAGATACTGGGTAGCCAACCTAGCTAACCCACGGAGGGCCTACTGATGCATAGAAACCTCAGGATAATAAATCTGTGCTATTTTAAGCTGCTAAGTTTATAATATTTTGTTAGGCAACAGTAGAAAAATAATAGTCATCTCACTTGATGACATCAGTTTGCACATCATAAGCCTTTTTTTAAATAAAAGATACTGTAAACTTTTGTGTGAAGCTAAAAAGGCAGATTTTAAAAATGTATTGTACTGGACTGGATCTCTCTTTTTTTCCTACTTGTACTCTCACAGAGAACCTGTGTAAGATAAGTTTTCTGAAATAATACAAAGATTACTGAATATCCTGCTTTACCAATAACTTCAACACTGAACTGGTGCATCCTGATCTTTATGTTAGAGGTTCCCTTCAGTATTTTATTCCTCTTAACTCTTCTTTCTGTATATCCCTGTTATGCTTTTCTCTTCAGTAAATATTGACAATTGGATAGCTTTGTTTTCTTAGTATGTTGAAATTCATTCAAAGAACTCCTTGGAGTTTAAATATTCTCTTCCTGGTACAGAAATACAAGTTGATTTGGTTGTTTTTCATATGGGAAATATCCATTCAGTATTCTATATGTGAACAAATGGGAGTGTAAATGGTATCAGCCTGCATTATGTCTGAGAAAAAAGAGATATGGGATCAATGCTTTCTCAAACAGAAGTTATGATATGAATTTCAATACTGAGGCTATGAAGGATGCTGAACATTATGGGAACTATATCTTGGTCCTCAAAGAATTAGAACTCAGGAGCACTGTAAACCTTTTGTAGAGAATTTGCTACCTTTTGCTCTATTCTTCTGGATTTGATAAAATATAAGAAGGAATAACAGGTATGTTTCACCTATTGAACCAATTCTGCTTAACTGGCCCTACTCAAGTAGAAAGATTCCAAAACCAAAATCTATTACAGAATGTATGGGAGGATTGATTAATAACGTCTGCAGTGGCAATGGATCAGGAGGTCACATCTACACAAATTAAATATATGACAACCCGGAAATAACCATAATTTCTACCCACAAAATGAACTGGGATTAAAATACTGATTGTATTAAAATTTTTGAGAAACAAAAACATGTAAATTAGTAAAAACATTCTAATTTCTCAGCTTTATATTCTTCGTTCATTAGCTAGGTTAATAGAAATCAATAGATACTCATTCTTCCTTATACAAAAATTTTAAAAGTCATTTGTATTTCCCACTATATATCATCCTAAGATTCATTCTGATACTTGAGAAAATTATAATTTACAAATTTACAAAATCTTGTTTCAAGATTAACATTTTATTTTTCTCAACAGGATAACTGTCTGAACCTTATAACATCTTACTCAAATATTACATAAAATGTCCTCTTCATCTTTAAAAGTTTTACTTATACAACAATGTCTAGTGGGTCTATCTCGAAAAATTGTTGCTTGAGAAAGCAAAATATAATTATTAATAACTATTACATACAGCTCTCTCTTCTACTTGATACTTTTGATTAAGAATTGTAGATGAAAATCCATTGAAAGATTTACTTTTAATATATTGCCAAATGATACCCAAATTCAATCTATTATTTTCTTCCCGTTCATAGACTAAAGGTGAGTTGGTGTTAACAGCTATGTAGGCCATGAAATTCTTTTAACATCTTCATGTTTCCTAAAGAAAATTTAAAATGGAGATTAATTATACTACATTCTACAAAAGACAGTTGATGGTAGTTGCAGAAAGATATTAACTGTTATAAGAATGAGAAGCCCATCTTTCACCACCTCATAATTTGCAGCATCATGTATGTCTGAACAGTATTGAAGAGATATGATGTGTGCTAGGGATTTTACTTTTATCCAGATTGACTCTGACCATAAACAACAAACTTAACTGAAACTGAAGGAATAGGTAGCATAAATAGCTAACATCTATCTGACCATGGTGGCACACATGTACAATCCCAGCACTTAGGAGACAGAGGCAGGAGGACAGTGAGTTCTAGGTCAGCCTGGGCTATATGGTGAATTTCAGTTTAAAGCCAGCCATGGTTACCTAGTGATATCCTGTTTCAACAACTATGTCGGGGAGCAGAACAGAGAGAGAGAGAGAGAGAGAGAGAGAGAGTGAGAGAGAGAGAGAGAGAGAAAGAAATAAAGAAGTACTAACTTTTTCCTGCCTCTCTACACTATGGAATCATATTTCATATTCTGATCTCAAAGGCATTTTGTGAAAGTTAAAAAAATGAAGGCAGGTAATTATACTTGAACAGAGATACAAAATGTGGCCAAGGTGTCTATGGCTTGGCATTACAATGAAAAGTTCTATGTATTACCTTTCCAAGATGAATATGCAAAGCTAGAATATTTTAGCTCAAAATATCTATGGTTCCCGTGGTCAGAGAGGTGGCTCATCATATCATTCATAGACAGTCTTGTGCATATACAGGGAAGAACAGCTGCTTTTACACTGTGATTTGGCAGACCACAAGAAGATCTCCTTCAGAAAACATTAGATTATCTGATTTTTAACCCATCAACATAGTCATTCAATCATAAACACAATTTAAACTTCAGC
>VMDO01023210.1:0-26797 GCA_007922755.1 Pedetes capensis | reverse complement strand
ATGACTGTGATGGAGTAGAAGACAAGATTATTAAAACAAGGCAATAATAAATCTGAGATGCGTTGCCTAGATCGATAACCCAGCCATTGATACCAGCCCAGATGACGGCAGCCACCAGAGCAGAAAGAGAAAATGTGTGCAAGAATTAAATAAAGAATAAGGTCCAGGTGGGATTAGAGAAAATTGATAGGACAGGATAGAGTATTAGAGCTCAGCACCTTGGGCTTCAGAAGAATAGCTTTGGGTTTGTCTGTCCTTTCTCTTTCTTTAATTCAATGAGATGGAACAGTGGTCCCCATGCACAGAGTGAAGTAACAAAGACCGCTCTACCCACTGAGGTGCCAGAGTATGAGAAAATAAATCGCATCCTTCTGGGAGATTGCAAAGAGTACAGTGCCCTGTGGGGGCTCCTAGGTTTAGGCAAAGAGGTATTTGTTGGTCAAATGCAGTGATAGAGGTGGCTATGAATTTGGTAAACACCCTAAAGTGAATTTGTATGTCATTCATCACAATGACATTCAAGGGCATTTGTGAAATTTATATCCAAGACACATATTCATATACATAAGGCATTCTACTCAGAAGCTTTGTGTTCTGTGTAGAATGCCTTATGTATATGAATGTGTGTGTGTGTGTTGACCATTACATGTAAGTGGAAAAATAAAAGTGATGTCTTGATTTCTGTACCACAAGTTTTAAGGAGCTCATTGCAAGGAATTTAGGGTGTAGGAAGAAATTGGGAGGAAATTGGCAAAACCCCCAAAACTGGGAAAATGGCTTTTGAAGATCTGGTTTGTAAATTAGAAATCTAGGGGAAATCAAAGTAATTTGATTGGACATTTGTACAAAACCCTTCATGAATCCCCCAAACCTGATTGGACTGTTAGAAAACAAAGGACTTAAAGCTGATTGGCTCACGTCACTCAGGGCAAGCTATATAAGGAGCTTCACTGCAGCAGCTCGCTCGCTCTCGTTCCCTCTCTCTCTCTCCCTCCCTCCCTCCCTCCCTCCCTCTCTCTCTCTCTCTCTCTCTCTCTCCCCCAGACCACTGATCAAGATAGAATTCTCTCTCTCCATCCAATCACTGACAAAGAAAGAATTTTCCTGCCCAGACCACCAATCAAGATAGAACTGTCTCTGGATTCAACCAGAAACACAGAAGCATCTCTCCTCATGACCTCTGAGACCAGGACAACTAGATGGTGCTCTCAAGGAAAGATGGACTACAAGCCAGCTGAGGAAAAGCCTCTTGGATCCAGCGCCAAGAGGCTGAAGCTGAGGACAGTCTCCAGTCCCAGCACTGGAGGCAGAAGAGCCGCCACTGCTCCTGAGGCAGCAATAGAGCTACAGCACTTAGGCTGCTAACACTTGTTACAGCTGTGCACTTGTTTGGGTTCCTCTCTGCCCTAATAAAGGCAGAGAAAGACAATAAAGAGCTGTGTTTATCCCTGTAAGGCAAAAGCACCTGAGGCTTTTCCTTTCTCCATTCTCATGGTGTTCCCGAGGGCCACCAGAGTCCGTGCCCCTCACCCAAGGATCCTGAATGACTTGTGTTTAGCTATCTGTGTGCACAGCTGTGCCATCCGTCCAAATGTCCAGACTGGACCAGGAGGTGCATGCCCCACATTAGGGGACACAGAGTCACAACTAGCAGAGTAGGAAGGTCAGAAAGGTTCTCCCACCTCTGCCATTCCTGGGTTCTCTTCACTGCTTTATTTGTGATGTACCCAAGGCAGCCCCTAGAAGAAGCATTAGCTCTTTCCTATCACTAGGAATTCGTATTAGTACCAGGTGATGGTGGGCCAAAGGGGGACATTGTGGGTTACCAGTGTTTGCAGACAACATGGGTGTTTGTGAACTTCTGATGGACCAGACAAAACAGAGAGGCAAGCTGGACACGGTGGTGCACACCTATGATCCCAGTACTTGGGAATCTGAGGCAGGAGGATGGTGAGGTCAAAGTCAGCCTGGGCTATGTAGCGAGAACCTGTCTTAAACAAACAAACAGAATCCAGTGAGGCATCTGTACCTGAGGACTGGTGACACTCCCCAGGACAACTTCTGCACAGTGTTTGCATGCAGGGGGCTCCTGTTGGGGTGAATTTGTTGGAGCATTTGTTGGAGTGTGGTGGGCAGCATGGAAATATATACCTTGCTAACACATGTGGCCATCCTAATAAGTGGAAAATAAAAATGATGTATTAATTTCTATCCCCATATGTCTATCAGCTTGCCGTGTTGTGGGGGCTTGCTTGTTGCTGTGATGCTGAAAGCTGTGCCACCAGTATTTCAGATACCAGCAGGGCTACCCATGGTGGACAGGTTTCAGCTGAACTTCCAGACTAAGGCAGACTAGGGAGAAGGAGCCAGCAGCCCACTCCCAAAACAATCACCCATTGAAAACTCTGTGAATAACAGAGAAGCACTGTCAAATATAGTGCCAGACAATGATCCCCCCAGGCTGCAAGGCATTCAAGAAACAACTGAGGAAGAGTTGCCTTCTCCAAATAGAGTTGACCTTAATAATGAAATGGAGAAAAATCCCTGGGACCTCCTTTTGCTGATGTGACAAGACTCATAATGAGAAGAAAAATAGTGGCTGCCACAGTGGGATCAAACATAAAAAGATTGTGTGCATGGCACAGTGTTGGGTAGTACTTGGTTCTGTTGTACCTAGAGTCATTATGAATGGGGTCCAACTCAGCAGCCCTCATAACAATTGATTTCTATACCCCAAATTTGTAAAACAGGTCAATAAGTAAATATAAATTTCACACATTATACTTCCATATTTACATAAGCATGACTAATAAATTGTTGTTAAAAAGAGAACGGCGATAATAGTTTTTTCCTTGTTTAGCTTATTTGTAAAACGATCAACCTTGAAAATGAACTGTGGGGAGTCAGTCTCCCTAATTATCTATCCACAGAACTTCCTCATCATCAACAATTATTATTTGATGTACCAGAAATGACTGATGGGCTTAGTTTGAAAATTTCCATTCTTAAGAAAAATAATAATGTAATGACAAATAATTAACTCAACAAGGAATGTTCTACACCTGTATGAGAGATGCTATAAAAGTTTACTGAGGCATATCAAATGATGGAGATACATTTAAAAATGCACCAAAATCCTGAATGCAAGTATTAATATATCTCCAATTATCTCTAATCTTAGTCTCCAAAAGATTTTTCGTGGATCCTTATGATATATTTCTAATTCCTATGTAGAGAATCGTATACCAGAAACAGAGGAAAATTTTGAGATGAAAAAATAATATTGAGAATTCAATAGACACTAATATGTATTGTAAAGCTGTAATAATTAAAACAGTAAAATAATGGCACAAGCATACATGGCTCAGTGGAATACAGTGTCCAGAAAGAAAGCAAAGAAAATTACGTGGAACTTTAGAACATGATACAAATGACTTTCTTTTTAATTTATAGGGATACTTATTTGGAGATTATTGCTTAACCATTGGGAAATAATAGCACTTGACTTATATAGATGAGTACATAAAGGAAAAACTCTATCTTATTAAATAACAAAAGTTATGTTATCCAAAGATAGTATGAAAAATAATCTCCAAAATTTTGTGAAATATTAATGCCTTTAATGTGTAAAGGGATCTTACAAATATAAAAGGATGAATACCCTCCAAAAAGTACCAATACATGAACAGAAAAATATTTACATATAAAGATGCATAATGATCAAACATGAAAAGATATTTGACTGCATCAGTAATCAAAGAAATGCAAATTTAACAGTTCACATTTTGAATACTTGTCTCATTTAATCCTAACATCAACAGCTATGATGAAACCTTTGAATACTGCAAGTACTCTGAAAGACAACATAGATTGCCTACGACCACCATATTTCCATGGCCTGATGGGAACCTATTTCTGTCTTCTCCCCTGTAACATGTTGGCACTATGGGTGGAGCAGGAAGGTCAAGGTGGTTTCCTTATATCCCACCCAGTGGCTGGCTTCTTGGCTCCTACATGAGTAAATTAGTTTCCCTGAGCTATGCTTTGCAGCAAAATTTGAAGTTGTTGTTGCTGTTGTTTTTAGGTGCCGTCAAGTCGTATCCAACTCATAGCAACCCTTGCAGGGTTTTCTATGGCTGATTGTTTTGGTATTGCTTTGGGAGTAGATGGCCACGTCCTTCTCCCATTTTTGTGGTGCTGGGGATCAAATCTGGATCCTCCAAGAGTGTGAAGTAGCATTCTACCACCTGAGCTAAAACTCAGCCTAAATTTGACAGAGACACTAGCTGGACCCTTGTTATGTATACACACATCACCATCACTACATGGGCCCGTTCTCATGCTCTGTCTCTCTGACAATATCTCTCGTGGCCATGGTCTTGATTATTTGGGCACTGGAGCACCAGCCTGCCCTTCCTGCTAGATCCTTCTGCCCAATCAAGTTTCTTGCCCTCGGTGTCACTTAGCTTCTCATCACTATGTTACAATACCCAAGAGAAACGATTTAAGAGGAGGAAAGGTTTATTTTGGCTTGTGATTCAGAGTTTTAGTCCACATCTACTTGTCTACATTGTTCCTGGGCCACAGTGAGGCAGAACATCACGACAGGCAACGCGTGGCAGGGCAGCTTACTTCATGGAGGCCAGGAATCAGAGAGAGGCAGAGAAAGCCAGTGTGTCCAGTGACCTGCTTCCTCCAAGTACACCCCACCTCCTGAGGTTTCTACCACCTCCCAATGTAGGTTGTTGTTGTTAAATGCCATTGAGTCAATGTCTGACTCACAGCAATCCTGTGTACAACAGGCAAAACACTACTGTCAGTGCTTCTCTGCTGTTCATAGGGTTTTCAGTGGCTGATTGGTTTTGGGGAGTGGGTTGCCAGGTCCGTCTCCCAAGCCTACAGCACCTGGTGTGCCCAGGCGGTCTCCCACCCAAGGACTAACCAGGGCTGACCCTGCTTAGTTTCTGAGATCTGACGGGATCAGATGTCACAGGGCTACAGCTTCAGGCCACACCTCCTAATAGGCTATTCAATTATGAACTCATCAAGGGATTAATCCCTCATGGTCCAATCATCTCACAATAGGTTCACCAGCTTTAACATACTAACCTTTGGGGAACTTTTATATCTAAACCTCAACACCCTCCCTGCTGGCCTGGTGCTGAGACTGAGTCTGGATCCCAGAATATGTCCCATGGGTAAAGTATCTGCCAATGCACTTATAGGAACTTAGAGCAGGTGGGACCTCAGATCTATCGGCTGCCACTTCTCATGGACACTTTCTCCAGACCACTCAGTTATTAGCACCTTCAACAGGACTGAACAGAAGGCATCTGTCAATCACAGTGCCTTCAGGCATGAGTCCCTGCCCCTCCAAACATGCTCAGTTACAAGCAATAAAGTCACTGGAATACTGAAGTTCCTTGTCCAATACCCAGGGGAACCAGTAGATCTGAATCCTCACCTTTATCAACCATTGGAAACTGACCCACATTTGCTGCCCTGAACTGGATATTTTGTCACCCTTAGGCGGGCCTTAGCCTGCAGCCGTAGCCCTGTGGCATCTGATCCCATCAATCTTGGAAGCTAAACAGGGTCAGCCCTGGTTAGTCCTTGGATGGGAGACCACCTGGGAACACCAGGTGCTGTAGGCTTGGGAGAAGGACCTGGCAACCCACTCCCCAAAATCAATCAGCCATTGAAAACCCTATGAACAGTAGAGAAGCACTGACAACAGTGTTTCGCCTGTTGTAAACAGGGTCACTATGAGTCGGTTACTGACTTGATGGCATCTAACAACGACAACCCTGCAGCTGTAGCCCTGTGGCATCCAATCCCATCAGATCTCGGAAGCTAAGCAGGGTCGGGCCTGGTTAGTACCTGGATGGGAGACCGCCTGGGAACACCAGAAGCTGTAGGCTTGGGAGAAGGACCTGGCAACCCCCTCCTAAAAATCAATCTGCCATTGAAAACCCTATGAACAGCAGACAAGCACTGACAATAGTGTTTCCCCTGTTGTACAGAGAGTCGCTATGAGTCGGATACTGACTCGACGGCACCTAACAACAACACCAACAACAATGACAACAACAGGTGGGCCTTTGTCTCCTGGTATGACATCCAAAGGCAGCCTCTTTAGTCAAGTCTCCTAAAATTGCAAGTGAAAGAAAACTAAATTCAAGGTAATTAAGACCAGTGTTCTCTTGGGATTTGGCCTCCTTGGGAATCTGGGGCTGTGCCATGGGAACTCTGTGTCCTACTCGGTCCCATCTGTGACCCCGTGATGGCGCCTCTGCTCTCTCTTCCACCACTTGGAAACTAGGCGCTGGCACTTTGGAAGCCAGCTTCTCCCCACTCATGTGCAGCAGGAAAGACGGCAAGTTCTCTCCCAGCAGTCATGGAAGAAGTCCTTCAGACTCTTCCTGCCTGGGACTGAGTCACTTGCTGGCTTCAGAACAATCAGTCTTGCCGGAAGATTATAGAGCTTCTGTTGACCAGGGCTGAGCCCATGGATTCCCAGGATCTTGTAGAAAATTAACCTCCATTCAATCCATTTGGACAAAGAATCAGCACAAAGATAGGTTTCCGGTAGAACTCAGTAGGCTATTTTTAAAAGAAGAATGAGAAAATAGTGAACAGTCCAGAGAGAGAAAGAGAGAGAGAGAGAGAGAGAGAGAGAGAGAGAGAGAGAGAGAGAGAGAGAATATCTCTTACACATACTGATATGGTGGAAGTTTTTCTGTTATTTGTATTTCATTTCCCTGAACCTTGGATTTCCTGGGGCTCTGATAACCTTTTGCTGCCTGCTCATGCTAGGATGTGTCCCCATAACTAGACAGAGCCCTTTGTTATCCGTAAATAGACTCCTAAATGAGCCTCAACTTTTTATCTGCAAGAACAGCCTAAGGAATTTGAGTGTCATGAATATTAATTGCAATCTACATCAGCATTCTTTCACTTAACAAATGCATATCAAACATATTCTGTGTGTGGGAAGTGAGCAAATATTAGAGAAGAAGGCAGGAAAGGAAGATTAATTCAAAGGTAGCGTAGAAAACATAGTTTGTACTGAGGCGTATGGCCTTCAGTGGCCTGCCTCTGGCTTATTTCTCCTGTCTCCTTTGGCCCACGATTAAAATTCTCTTATACATCACCCCTGAGTTTCATATAGGGGTTAATCACTTCACACCACTATGTTAAACTGTCCAGCATCTCTCCTGGGACTGTAAACTAATTTACCTCTCTCAGCCTATCCGTCTAAATAATGTTAGTCTCCAAACCTGAACCAAGGAAGCAGCATGGTGGCTAGAATTGAACAAAAGTCATTCCATCAGCCATGCGGCTTCAGAGCGGATGGTATTCATCCCTCAAGCATGTATGGGGCTCCTGCCGTGACCAGACATTTGTGGGCAGGAAGAAGATGAAAAAAAGATGTGAGCACAGCATTCCAGGAGCTTGCCGCTGTTGAGAAAAAAAGGTATGCCCGTAATCACAAGCTGCACAAACAAGGAATAATATTATAAAGGTAATATAATAGCATGAACAAGGAGTTCTAGAAATGGAGACATTTTCTGGCTGGTGTGGGAGGGGTCAGGGAAGGAAGAGCTATAGAGAGTTGCTTTCAAGCTTGCGTTTGCAGATTGGCTGTTGTGCTGTATCACTAATCCTAAAAGCTTCACTTCTCATTGATGGTTTCCTAAAAACTCTGAGTTTTGGCCCCACACAGTGACTGCCAATGTACATCAAGGACACAACATATTCTCATGTCTGCATCAGTCATCTGTTGCTGTGTACAGTTTGCCCCAGAATTTAGTGGCTTAAACCAATACACATTTATTTTCCCACAATATCTGTGGGTCAGGAGTTTGGAGTAGCTTAGTTAAGCGGTTCCGACAGAGTTGCAGGCAAAATGTTGGCTGAGGCTGTGGTCATCTGAAGGCTTGACAAGGACCCAGCAGATCCACTTCCAAATGGACCACATGGCTACTGGCAGCACGCTGCAGCTCCTTGCTGGCTGTTGGATATAGTGAGAGATTCCTGCCCCAGGGACCTGTCCAGAGGACTGCTTGAGTTTCCTCACAACATGGCGGCTGGCTTTCCCCAGAAGGAGGAAGCCGTATTGATGTTTATGATCGAGTCTTCAAAATCATACACTGTCTCTTCTATTTTATTCTCTTCACTGGAAGTGAGCCACTAAGTGTAGCCCATACTCAACAAGAGGGAAATCAGACTCCACCTATAGAAGGAATATCAAGGAATTTGGGTGTATTTTCAAATACCGTCAGCCTCCTTACCTTTAATTCTATTAATCCTATCTCTTTTGGGGCTAGTGTGGTCAAGAAGGTTAAGAAAATCAGCTCTGGAGTCTAATTCCTAGGTTGTAATTCCATATCTACCACATACCTTGCAATATGACCTTAGGCAAATAACCTCTCTGAGTCCCCTTACCTGTAGAATGGGGATCATATCAGCACTTCATATGGGTCTTGGGAAGATTAAATGAATTACTATATGCAAATGTTTTTGTCGTTGTTAGGTGACGTGGAGTCGGGTCCAACTCATGGCGACCCTCATAGGGTTCTCAATGGCTGATTGTTTCAGGAGTGGGCTGCCACATTGTTCTGTTTTCGAGGTGCTGGGGATCTAACCCAGGGCCTCAGAGACTGCCGAGTGGCACTCCACCAAGTGAACTAAAGCCCCACCATGCAAATATTACACATGTAATATACGCGATGCATGCTTAGAATCCACGGCAGGGATTGACACACAGAAATGCATGCTCGCTGCCAACAAATATCAGAGACACAAGATGTTCTCATGCCTGCCTTAGTCCTCTGTTGCCGTAGGCAAATGACCCTGGAATTCAGTGGCTTAAACTGACACGTATTTAATAAAATATTAGCTTTTTCTTTTTATTTTCTAATTACCCACTGTAATTTCTACCTAGCCAACCCCTGTTCTTCCCAGGCTGAATTCGGGATGCTTCCTCTCTTGCCAAGATTTCTAGATTCCCTGGGCAAATTTTCTTTCTCCCTCTCTAAGGTTCTCCAGCATTTTGACGATTTTGATAATTGGAACTTTTCAAACAGCAACGTCCTGGCTTAATTATATCTGTTTCCCCCCGGGAAATGGTACAGCCCATCAGAATGGATTTGGGTCCCCTAGAGACAGGTCCTAGGGAGGAGGAAGGGAGGCAGATCCCAGCAGCCTGCGGGAGATCTTTTTTCTTTAAGCCACAGAGTAGAGGTCACGTGGGAAGAGAGGGTTGAGTTTTTCAGGGAAAGCGGTTTCTTGATGGTACCAGCCTAGAGTCAACACCAACTGCTCCCCAGGGGCACTTGGCAGGAGCTCTCAGAGGAAATGCCATCTTGGGGAAAGGACTCTCTCATTGCAGCTCTGACCTGGGGGACTCGGGCGCCCGTTACTGGTTCAGATGGCCCCCCAGGGAACGATTAACAGGTTTCACACACAAGGCAGTACATTTCCCAGAGCAGGAGATATTCTGGGAAGGTTTCTGAGGCAGGAGTAGAACAAGTCAGGTGAGGGGTGATGAGATTTCCTTAGCACCTGGGGGCACTTGTTTCTGCTTAGTGGGGTAACCGGCTCCCTGCTTCCACTGTGCTGTGGGGTGGGGCCCTCGCTTCATCTCAGTAGACCCAGGATGCTCTCAAATGCTGCATGTGTTACCCTTAACTGGGGTGTCGTCCACCTTCACCCTCCCCCAAAGTAACAGACTACCGTGCTGTTATTAAAAATGATAGTTGGATTCAGGGGAAGCACACAGTCAGCCCAACACCTCGGGAGGCGGATGCAGGAGGATCTCGAGCTCGAGGCCAGTGGCAGCCTGTGTAACTTAGCAAGACCTTGTCTCAAAATAAAAACCAAAAATAAACAAAAATGGGCTGGGGGTGCAGTTCAGGGGTACAAGGCTTGCAAAGCATGCCTGAGGCCCTGGACTCAACCCCCAGTACTCCCCCCCAAAAAAAATGCTTTAAAGGAGCTTTCCTGTCTCGCTCCTATGATGGTTCCAGGCACTCTCAGTGGTCTCCATCAACAGCGTATCTTGCATATTATAGGTCAACTTTGCAACACTGGAAACCATAGTTTAGACTCTAGAGGAGGTTTGAAATGCAAATCACAAATAGGAGTGTCCTGAGCCTTTTCAACAGCAGCGCCTGCTTCTCTGAGGGGTGTCCTGAGGACCCTCATGCCCACATGATGGGTTTTGCAATCATCTGATCTAACCTGCCTGGTCAGTCTCCATTTAAAAACATAACTATCCAAATTCATGTCGCTTGGGGTAGGTGGAAAGGTGGGTGGTATTGCCCTCTGTAAATGGTTTCAAGAGGGTGTGCAAAACATAGGCAGGCCTGACCTGACCGTTCAGAGCATTCAACCCCTAGACCGGAGGCAAGAGTAGGAGAATATATCCCTTTTGACATTATGAGGACCCTGGATCCCACCACACCTGAAATCTACACCTGGATCCAGCCACATCTGCAATCTACCTCTTTCTTGACTTCTAAGATACGTGTCCTCATAAATTACTTCTACCACCTTAAGCCAGTTTGGATTGGATTCTTTCTCTTGTAACCCCCAGGAGTTCTGACTTACATCACAGACATAAAGAGTCAAGATGTCAAGGGTCTCCTCCCCCTCACTCTACATATCAAGCATTTATGTGAACTTTTTGCAGGGGAAATTTTTCCTGACAGATAGCAAACCCAACAGTTTTCAGTTCCCCTTGCAATGTGTAGCTTCACAAATCCACTTGTATGAGTATTTTAATTCAAAGTTGGGAGAGAGAAAATGTATACAAAATTTTGAAAAGTAATTTCGTGATATGTATCAAGAACATTGGGGGCTGGAATTTAGCTCAATTGGTAGAGCACTGCTCTGCAGTCTCTGAGGTCCCGAGTTCGATTCCCAGCACCACAAAAATGGGAGAAGGACGTGGCAACCCACTCCCAAGGCAATCTTGAAACAGCCATTGAAAACCCTATGAGGGTTGCTATGAGTTGGATACCGACTCTATGGCACCTAACAACAACAACAACAACAATATCAAGAACATTTAACACTAAGCTCCTGTACTATGTCTGAAGAGTTTTCCTTTTAGACATCTAACCTGAGGAAATAATTAGTACTGTAGCTTGTGACAAGGAGATATAGGAAATTAGGGAAGACAAGAATCTCAATTCCCAAACTGCCAGCTCCCACAGAGGACAGAATGTTGTTGGGGAATTAGGTCATTCCGGAGTCAGCGCTGCTATAGACACTAAGTTCTCTTACTAGCTTCTCAGAAACATTGTTTCTCATCTTATTATGATGGTGACTTACTCATCATCCAAACTCGATTCATACTATTAGTAAGTGCTCTTCTGGGTTTAAGGCTAGTGTTGTTTAACTATAGCTCCAGGTACCTGATGGCAGTTGTTGTTGTTAGGTGCAGGCAAATTGGGTCCAACTCATAGCGACCCTATATACTGCAGAACAAAACACTACCCAACATGGTGCCATGCACGTGATCTTTTTATGTTTGACCCCATTGTTGCAGTCACTATGTTTCTTCTCATTTTGAGTTGTGCCACATCAGCAAAGGGAAGTCCTCGGGGGGCTTCACTCCATTTTCATCATCTAGTCCACTTTACTTTAAGGGGCAACCCTCCCCCAGTCATCTCTTGAATGCCCTCCAGCCTGGGGGGGGCTCGTTTTCTGGCACTATATTTGTCAGTGTTCTCTGCTATTCATAGGGTTTTCAATGGCTAATTGTTTCAAGAGTGGGCTTCTGGATCCTTCTCCCTAGTCTGTCTCCATCTGCGAGCTCAGCTCAGATCTGTCCACCATGGGTGGCCCTGCTGGTATCTGCAATCCCAGTGGCATAGTTTTCAGTATCACAGCAACTTGCAAGTCCCCACAGCATGACGAGCTGACAGACATTGGGGGTCTGATGGCAATGGCACCTCAAAGTCTTCTTCCATTAGCTTTCTGTGTGTCTTTTATCCCTGCTCTATGTACCGCCTGCCACAGAATCTCTCTGGCTGATGTACAGTTGCTATTCACTCTTCCCATTGACCCAAGAGGGCTGGCTCTTGCCACCCCACGGGCCTAATAAATAAACCAAGTCTTCTGTGGACCGATGGCCTCTGATGGCTTTGGCTTCTGCTGACCCAGAGTTTCTCCAGGTCCTGTTTCCTTCTGACCCACAGCTGCTGTTCCTGCCCACTCGTAGGCCTTGCTGACTCAGCTCCTGCTGACTCATGGCTTCACTTAGGTTGACTCATGGCGTCGGTTGACTCATGGCTCCTGCCAACCCTCGGCTGCCATTCACCCCAGGTTCCTGCTGGCCCCAGGCTCTTGCTGACTTGTATCCTCTGCGGACCCATGTCCTCTGGTGAAAACGGCTCATGCTCCCCGATGCCTTCTGTTGAGCCTTAGGCTCTAATGAGAGAAAGAGAAGGATCCGGTCCCTGTGAAGCCTCAGGGCTCCAGAAAATTCCACCTCAATGCAGGTTGGGCTGAAATCTCAACAAAGATCCACAGCGCTAATTATGGAAACTGGAAAATGCCTAGGGGTGCATTATCTGTTCCCCCTGAGTACACACACACACACACACACACACACACACACACAGAGACAGACACACAGACACCCATTCTACAGAATTGTCCCATTGCTTGCTCTCAAGAATGTGGCTGACTATGAAGAACCTTCTAGCTCTGGACTAGAAAAAATAAGGTTCACTCTGCGTGAGCTCCCTCACGTCAATCCCTTACAGTATGTCTCTCTCTCTCCAAGAAACTAGATTTCGCAATATGTGTGATGATTTTTGAGCCGTCTTCAGTTCTGAGGGAAGCAAGTTCCTCAGGTGGAAATAATACTTGAGCATGAACTATCAAAAAAGAGCACGCGGAGAACCAGATTTATAGAATCATAAGGGTAGAAGGAGCCCTGAAATGTTGAATCACCCCTCTTTTGTATGGGTGTCACGTCTGCTAGCCTGCCGGAGAGTAGCCCAGTCTCTCCCTGAATGGCTCCATAAATAGGAGATCATTAATTCTGGACCTGGAACGGTCTATCTTTGCATAGTTTCATTACAACAAAAATGTCTTACAAAGATCTCAATATCTTTCTTTATCCCTGTAGTTAATTTAGCCCCCTGGGCCCATGCAGGAAATAAGCGTGAATTTCTCGTATCATAATTCTTCAAATATTTAACTGCAATAATTGGATCATCCATTCGTTAATTCATTCTTTAGTCTCCAACAACAAATAATTATCTAGCCCAAAATGTCAATAGTGCCAAGATGGAAAAAATTATCCTGCTGCATTCTAGTACACAGAAAGAAACTTTACTATCCCCAAATGGGGGACTTACCCTACATGAAGGATTATTTTTCCTCCAAATGAAACAGGCTTCAGGATTCAAAGAGGGAAATGCCAGCCTTCGTAACATTTTTCTTCTCTCTCAAATTTACTCAGAAATATGAAAATGAAATTCCTGCCAGACTTCAGTTAAATAGCCTTCTAAATAAAAGTTTTCATTACATTGGGGTTTTTTGTTTCGGTTTGGTTTTTTCGCCTCCTTGTGTTTACCCAAAAGAACGGGGAGGTAATCAGTGCCTTCTGGCGATCTATAGAACAAAGGCAGCCCCTTAGCTCAGGGCTTAGAATCAGCCTCAAAAGCTCCTTCCTGTGTCTTCCGGCTATCTGCTGTCTGGGCTGATTTCTACCCTAGAGTTTCATGTGGGGAAACACAGCCCAGCAAGCGTGCAGTCTGGACTAGAGATCTGGGAGGAGGTGCTAAGATGCTCTGCCTGCGATTTCTAGCCACTGGGTAAATCTTACTCATAAATAAAGAAGTTGGACCTGGGCGCGGTGGCGCACGCCTGTCATCCCAGTGACTCTCAGGAGGCGGAGGCAAGAGGATCGCAAGTTCCAGACCAGAGGCAGTCTGCGTAATTTAGTGAGACCCTGTCTCAAAAAGTAAAAAAATGGGCTGGGGGTGCAGCTCAATGGTCCAGCACTTGCAGAGCATGCAAGTGCGAGGCCCTGGGTTCAACCCCCAGTACCGCAAAAAAGAAAGAAAGAAAGAGAGAGAGAGAGAGAGAGGGGGGTGGGGAGAGGAGAGGAGAAGAGAAGTTGGAGCCAGATGCTGCAGCGCACACCTGTAATCCCAGTGACTCTCGGGAGGCAGAGGCAGGAGGATCGCAAGTTCAAGACCAGAGGCAGTCTGAGTAACTTAGTGAGACCCTGTCTCAAAAAGTAAAAAAAATGGGCCAGGGGGTGCAGCTCAGTGGTCCAGCACTTGCAAAGCAGGCAAGCGCGAGGCCCTGGGTTCAACCCACAGTACCAGAACGAGGAAGAGAAGGAGAAGGAGAAGGAGAAGGAGAAGGAGAAGGAGAAGGAGAAGGAGAAGAAGAAGAAGAAGAAGAAGAAGAAGAAGAAGAAGTAGTAGTAGTAGTAGTAGTAGTAGTAGTAGTAGTAGTAATTAAGGACAAAAAACACTTGTCACTACTGTTGTTGCTGCCATTGTCCACTGCTACGGCACGAGCATCATTCACTAGGAATGATGTGATGAGTAGCTATAGATACATTTATTTTTCTGCCAAAGCAAATAAAAACCTGGGAGTAATTCTTGCCAAAACGAGGATTTCCCACATGTGAACAAGGAGCTGGGCAGACATCACTGTCTTGGTTGCAGGGGGCAGGTGCTTTATTCTCTTCTACTCAATGTGCACCAGTTAGCAACACTGGCCTTCTTTTCACCCAGGACTTCGACCTCAGTGCCAAGGCAGCCACCCTTTGCCCCAAGTTACCTGATAGGTTGGGGTGTAGCAGTGGGAGGGGCGGCCTCCCTCCTTTTAATTTGTACCTTAACTTATGAAAAAGACCCTCAGGCTGCGTTTTTACCATGCAGAGAAGTCTTATAAAAGGAGCTTCAAAAACAACAGCAATAAATAAATATACAACTGGAAAGAATTTCCAATGTCCTTAATATATAAAGAGCTCTGAAAAATGGACAGGAAAACCCTAAAACTCTAGTACTTATCAATAAAAAGCAATGTACACTTGTCACACAATGCATAAAGCTATCCAAAGTGTTTTGGGGGAGGGACCCGGCAACCCACTCCCAAAAATCAATCCGCCATTGAAAACCCTATGAACAGCAGAGAAGCACTGAAAATAGTGTTTCCCCTGTTGTACGGAGGGTCGCTATGAGTCGGAAACCGTCTCTACAGCACCTAACAATAACAAAGTGTTTTAGTATTTATTATTGATTTGGGGTAACATAAATCTGGTCTACTGAGAGAAATCAGAGTTAGCACAAATTTCTAAAAAGTCCAACCTGGAATTGTGTGTAAATAAGTGTAAAAACTAAAACCCTTTAAGTTAATAGCATTTCTCCTAGGAATTTTTCTTAGGGAAGCAATTGGAGATTCAGACAGTGATTTATGTAGAACAATGCAACCAAACTTCAAGTAAACAATACAATATTATAAACTATAGTCACCATGATGTACATTAGATCTGAGAAATTTTTTATCATCTAACCCAATGTTTCTGTGGTATTAGATCCCGTTAGCTCTCAGAAGCTAAGCAGGGTCAGGCCTGGTTAGTACTTGGATGGGAGACCGCATGGGAACACCAGATGCTGGAGGCTTGGGAGATGGACCCGACAACCCACTCCCCCCCCAAAAAAAACCAATCTGCCACTGAAAACCCTATGAATGGCAGAGAAGCACTGACAATAGTGTCTCATCTGTTGTACACAGAGTCGCTATGAGTCAGATACCGACTCGAAGGCACCTAACAACAACCACCACCCAATGTTTGTACTCTTTGACTAACATCTCCCACCCTTTAGACCCTGGCAACTATGATCCTAGTGCTTATTCCTATGAATTAGTATCACTTGAACACCAGGTGCTGTAGGCTTAGGAGATGGACCCAGCAACCCACTCCCAAAAATCAATCTGCCACTGAAAACTCTATGAACAGCAGAGAAGCACTGACAATAGTGTTTTGCCTATTGTATGTAGGGTCACTATGAGTTGGATACTGACTCAACAGCACCTAACAACAACAACAACAACAAACTCACACACAGGGCTGAGGTGTAGCTGAGTGGGTAGAATGTTGCTCCACAGTCTCTGAGGACCTGGGTTTGATCCCCAGCACTGTAAAAATGGGAGAAGGACGAGGCAATCCACTCCCAAAGCAACTCTGAAACAATCAGCCACTGAAAACCTTATGAGAATCACTATGAGTCAAACCCAACTCAGTAGCACCTGACAACACCCACCTCATGCACAAGAAGGTAACTATGGGTTGTGATGGATGTGTTAATTGGTTTGATGGTGGTCAGTACTACACAATATATGTTGTTGTTGTTGTTAGGTGCTGTCGAGTCGGACACAATATATACACATATCAAATCCTCACACTGTCTGCCTTGGAGGTATACAATATTTATTTGTCAGATACTTTTTAAAAAGAAAGTAACCAAAGAATTTATGCCAGGAAAAAAAGTATCTCAATTGTCAAAATTTTGGTATATCCTATGATGGGAAATCCACTGTCATTAAAATGGGGCTTTGATTAAAATTTTAAAACATAAGAAAATGATCCCATTCTAAAGTGGTAGGTTGCAAATACGCTCCATGACAATACACTCCCAGAACAATCCCAAAAAACAATCAGCCATTGAAAACCCCAAGGGGGTCGCTATGAGTCAGACCTGAGTCCACAGCACCTAATAACCACCACCACCTCACGTGGCCAACCCAATGGTTATGTGGGATGGTATGAGGGCCAGATCCTGGGACAGCTGTGGAATTGTTACATAACTGGGGAGAGGAATCCGCAACACAGGAAACCTGAATGAGGAGAATCTTCTGGCAGGACCCCATCCTGGGAAATCCAGAGCCAGAATCCTGGAATCTCATGCAAGTGGCTTATGTCCTCCAAGATACGCTTTCCTTACCTGCAACGTGGGGAATAAAATGCCTGCCACACAGTGTCCTGAGCGTCAATGAGGCAATGCAGCCGGTAGCCCACTGCAGCCTGGGTACCAAATCCGGCCCACTACATGTTTGGTAAATAGCATTCCAGTGGAACATAGGTAATCATTTGTTTCTGTATTGCCTACGGCTGCTCTTTTGCTACAAGGGCACACTTGAGCTGTTCCAAGGACCACAGGGCCCGCAATACCTGAAATATTTATTATCTGACCCATCACAGCAGAAGAGTATGGACTCCTGAGACAAGGTATAGAAACAACCTACTGCTTGTCATTGAGTAGATAATGCTACTCTTATTATCCCCTACGTGTCTGGCAGCTTGTTGTGCTGTGGGGCTTGCGTGTTGCTGTGATGCTGAAAGCTATGCCACGGGTACCTCAGATACCAGCAGGGCCACCCATGGTGGACAGGTTTCAGCTGAGCTTCCAGACTAAGACAGACTTGGAAGAAGGACCCAACAGCCCACTCTTGGAACAATTAGCCATTGAAAACCCTATGAACAGCAGAGAAGCACTGTCAAATATGGTGCCGAAAAATGAGCCCCCAGGCTGGAGGGCATTTAAGAACTGCGTGGGGAAGAGCTGTCTCCTCAAAGGAGAATCAACCTTAATGATAGGAATGGAGTAAAATCCCTGGGACCTCCTTCTGCTGACGTGGCATGACTCAAAACGAGAAGAAACATAGTGGCTGCAATATGGGGCTCAAACATAAAAGGATCTTGTGCATGGCACAGCATGGGGTAATGTTTTGCCCTGCTGTACATAGGGTTGCTGTGAGTTGGATCCAACTCAACAGCACCTAACAACAAATTATTATCATCAGCAGCATTGTTACTATTGCTACTGACTAATTCCTCTGCTTAGAAGTTCTGAAAATCCACCTCATCCAGTGCTGTTTTCCTCTGTGTTCAACCTAATCCATCCCAGGTGGCTTAGTCACTCCTGCTGAGTCACTCTCGAAAAACCGTTCAGAGTAAGAGTTCCCGAGGAAGCCTCTGTGGTCTGTCCCGTGCACATCCATCATGGCCCGCAGGAGAACATTTCGCCTCATCGCCTTGCCTTTTACTGTCGTTTAATGCAGATTCTACTCCCAGGCAAGATAAAGACACTTCTGGTGTGAAGTTTCTGCACAGTATTGTACAGAATTGAAAACCCTATGAACAGCAGAGAAGCACTGACAATAGTGTTTTGCCTTAAGCCTATCATGCAGTCAGAGTGCGGTTTCTTCCCATGAGGGCCGCGGGAGCCCAGGCCCCTCCTGCTATCACTCAGGCAGACTATAGCCACGGACATCCTCAGCTCTCCGAATTCAGTGAGTGTAGACAAAGACAGCAGTGTGGATCAAGGAAGGGACCTCACTGCGGAGCTGGGACCTCCCAGGGCATCGTGCTGAAAATGGGGCCGCAGTTTCAGGTGACATGGGGGGACATCATAACCTTAGGGTGTGATAGGGCAAGAGGAGCCCAGGTAGCCGGAAAGACCCAGAGTCAGCACAGGCAGAGGGCAACGTCACTGGCTGCGGATCTGTCTGTGCAGAACGCCAACGCCTGCTGGGCCAGCTGAGGCAGAGAGCAAGGCAATGTGGTGCCAGCAGGCAGAATCTGGCTGAGGAGCCCGTGAATGCCCAGGCTCGGGGCAGTTACCCACACACCTAGGACTGAGATGAGGGAGATGTTCTCTGTCCCAGCCAGCACGGGGACAGGAAACAAAGTGGCTGCGGTCGCAGGTACAAAGATTCCAACAGAGAGGGAATGTGAAAGCTTCACCCCCCACATCCTGAATTTTTCCTTTTCCCTTCTCACCTGCAGTACATCAGCCACCTGTGAGTTTTGACTGAACTCTCCCTTCATACACGATCATGCTCATGATGGGCAGTAGATCCCGGTGAAATCCAGAAAGTTCCTCTTTCCTCTGCAGTTCATGGCAATCCAGGGAGCACTCGCGTCTAGGAAAGAGCCTGAATGTATGTGTTGCTACCAAGTTCCCAGGTGATGGCAGTGCAGCTGGGCCGGGGACCACACCTGGAGAACCTCTGGGTACAGGAACTTCTTGTGTGAAGCAGAAATACCAAGGTGGAAGAGCATGGTCCACAGCTCCAGCTAGTCTCTATCAGAACCCTAAGTGAGTGCTCTCAAGCCATGTCATCCATGACTGGAGTGAGGGCCAAAGAGATCAAAGGCACCGGTTCAAGATGCAACGCTTGGGAGCAGTAAGTCCCAAATGATGGAGAGTGCCGTTGCAAATAAGGAAGGAAGAACGCAGGGCCAATGGAAACGCTCTGCAGTGGCAGGGAAGCTATCATTGGTGAGTGGACTTGTTTACATAGCAGCTTCCAGCACCTATACTCTGTCTCCAGTTGTACTGTGTTTGAATGCTGATACAGTGTTGCTAGATCTTCTCATGTTTCAAGAGAGGCCAAAAATCTCAATTTTTAAGCATTTTCAGTTCACTCTACATTTAAAAATGTATATTGCACAAGCCAGATACGATATATCTGCCAGCTACATTCGTCCTAGGGGTGAACAAGTTTGCACCTTCTATGTATTAAAGGCCTGCAGCCATAGCCCTGTGGCATCCAATCCTATCAGATCTCAGAAGCTAAGCAGGGTCGGGCCTGGTTAGTACTTGGATGGGAGACCATCTGGGAACACCAGGTGCTGTAGGCTTGGGAGATGGACCCTGCAACCTACTCCCAAAAATCAATCCACCATTGAAAACCCTATGAACAGCAGAGAAGCACTGACAATAGTGTTTCGCCTGTTGTACGTAGGGTCGCTATGAGTCAGATACCAATTGGACGGCACCTAACAACAACAACATGTATTAAAGCTTCTCAATCCTTTGTGCGCAGATTCAATCACTTAGGGTCCTTTGAAAAATAGCGCCTCTGCTCTAAGAGTTCTGGGGCAGGGCTTGAGGTTTTCAATTCCTAGCAAGTTCCTAAAGGATGCCTATGCTTCCTCTCCCCGGACCCTCCACCAAGTAGCAAAGCTGTAAAACAGAGCAACTCACTGTGAGGTTTGTGGATGCGCAGCAACAGTAGCTTGTTAGGAATGCATATTCTTGCCAGGCTAACAACAACAACAACATGGTGGTGTCTGCCTGCAGTCCCAGTGCTCAGGAGGCTGAGGCGGGAGCATCATGAGTTCTAATCCAGCCTGGGCTGCATAGCAAGACCCTGTGTTAAAAAAAAAATACACACACACACACACACACACACACACATATATTCTTGAGCTACATTCTAGAAATACTAACTCCACATTTCTGCCCCTGGGGCTTGGAAATCTATTTTAAGAAGTTCTGCCCTTCAGACCCGATGCAGTGGCACAAACCTTGAATCTCAGCTACTCAGGAGGCAGAGGCAGAAAGATTGCAAATTCAAGGGCAGAGGCAGCCTGTGTAACTTAGAGAAACCCTGTCTCAAAATACAAGTGAAAAATGGGCTAGAGGTACAGCTCTGTGGTTAAGCGCTTGTGAAAAGCATGTGAGGCCCCAGGTTCAACTCCTCAGTACCACAAAAAAGAAATTCTGCACATGGAAGTTTATGAAACACTGACTTAGGCCTGTGGTTCTCTGCCTTGGTGCACACTGAAATCATTTAAGGAGCCTCTTAAAAAATACTGGTCACTGGAGACGCTTTTAATTAAAGACAGAGCTCAGCCATTCATTTCCTTTAGCCACTTGTGTATTGGGTTATTTGCTGTCTTGGGATTTGCTTCCTTGAGTTCTTTGTAAATTCTAGAAAGACAGTTCTCAAATGAAGAAGTTTGTAGGACTAAGAAACACATGAAAAAATGCTCAATATCTCTAGCCATTAGGGAAATATAAATCAAAACAACTCTGAGATTCCATCTCACTCCAGTAAGAATGGCCAAGATCAACAAAACAAATAATAAAAAATGCTATTGAGGATTTGGAGTAAAACGAACCCTTTTACACTGCTGGTAGGGTTGTAAATTGGTTCAACCACTTGGAAATCAATATGGAGATACCACAGAAAACTAAAAATAAGACTTCCATCCAAACTACCGCTCCTGAGAATACACCAAAGGGAGACAAGTCGTCATACCCCAGAGACACCTGCATCTCCATAGTTAGTGAACCACTCTTCATAATTACAATGATACGGAACCAACCAAGATGCCTATCAATAGAAGAATGTGTTTAAAAAATTGTGGTACATATACACAATGGAATGTTATTCAGCAACGAAAAAGAATGAAATAATGTCCCTTGCGGCAAAATGGATGGAACTAGAGAACATTATCTTAAGTGAACGAACACAGGCTCAAGAAGAGAAATACCCTACGCTCTCACTCATATGTAGGAGATGAATCTTACTGAAAGGAAGAAAATACTATATATAAGCAGATATATAAAAATGAACAATTAAACTTAGCTAAGAAGGGAAAATATAAGCAGAGTAGAAAGGAGGAGGAAGGGAACGAGCAAAGGGAAGAAAATGTTGTGGAATGTGGGAAGCATGGGAGAGACAATGGAGAGGGATAAAGGGGGAGGGGATAATCTCAATGTAAATGATGCAACTTCATGAGTACACGGGGAAAATAGGGGAACACGACCCAGAAATGCATGCGAGTTTTACTACCCATTAATCAAAAGTTTCCATAAACTTTCTGAGTTGATTAAAGTGTAACCAAAGTGATGTAATAATTGAACAACGGAAAAAGCAAACGCTGTATTATTCTGTACCCCGCCAACATTTATCAATGAAGGGAAAAAAGAAAAGAAAAGACGGAGCTAGGCACTAGGACTTTGTAAACTTCCCTGTGGCCTTAGAGTATCACCAAGGCTAAAGACTCTAGAAGTTCACAGAAGGTTCTTCTGTACATTCTGCCCAAACCGGAGAAACAGAGACGTTGCTTGAGTAGAAGAGGTGATTTCTTTTTTATTCCCTTTATTGATAAACACTGGTGGGGTACAGAGTAATAAGGCTTTTGCCATTTGCATTATGCAATTATCATATTGCTTTTATGCCTGCAGCCGTAGCCCTGTGGCATGTGATCCCAATAGATCTCAGAAGCTAAGCAGGGTCGGGCCTGGTTAGTACTTGGATGGGAGACCGCCTGGGAACACCAGGTGCTGTAGGCTTGGGAGAAGGACCCGGCAACCCACTCCCAAAATTCAATCCGATATTGAAAACCCTATGAACAGCAGAGAAGCACTGACAATAGTGTTTCCCCTGTTGTACGCAGGGTCGCTATGAGTCGGATACCAACTTGATGGCCCCTAACAACAACAACATATCACTTTTGGTTACACTTTCAGCAACTTATAGAGTATATGGAACCTTGATTACTATGTAGTAAAACGAGTATGCAGTTATGGGCTATCTTCCCCTATTTTCCCCATGTATTTGTACAGTTGCATCATTTAATTTGAGATTTTCCTCCCCATCCCTCTTTTTCAACTGAAGCCTGGAGATGCGACCCACAGATACCCAAAGTCAACCAGGCCTGCTGAGTAGCCAGGCTGCCTGAGGCTAGGTGGGGAGGGGACTCTGCCTCTATCCCAGGTCCCAAGAGGCCAACACCACTGCTTTGCCTGCCACTTCACCGCTCTGCCCACAGCCAAGACCTGCCAGGAAATGGAGGCAGCACCACGCCTGGCCACTTGGAGGATGATAAGCAGCCAAGGCCTGGGGAGGCCAGCGACCACAGAAGCTGAGCCACAGATGGCCCATCTGCTCGGGCACAGAGACCTGGCATGGCCGCCTCTCCTGGTTGTGCAGCTAAAATGCAGGGCACTCTGTCTCCTGCTTTTATAACTGAATTGATGATCAGTTAAAGGCCCTAAATAGCAATCATGGCCATGGTGGGGCAGACTGTCTCCCTTCCCCTCCCGCGTGGAAGCCAGAGGCTCTGGTCTGGATTGGGGTCTCCAAGGACCAATTCAGCACCAGAGGAGGTGGAACCAGTCCAAGGCTTCCAGGTACAAAGGAAAGAGTCAATCACAGAACCCGGGAGGCAGAGAAGCTTGTTTTCAGCACCGCGGCGCTGGACAGAGACAGGGCATCTCGTGAACAAAGCAAAGGGTTAGGAACCAAAGCCCAGAGTCAGCGAGGGAGAGGAGACCAGGCAAGCGAGAGGGTTTCAGAAGCCGGCTTTGGAAGGCAGCCCGGAGGACGCGATGCTGCAGGTGGCTGCTGACATTTATGGGATGCCTGCGGCTGTGTCGATAGGGCTGGGCAGGAGCTACTAAGGGCAGTGAGCCTGTTTGGGTGACATCTCTCATTGCCTCTGTCCATGTCTTGTCAGTTGGTCAACAAATATTTATTGAGCCCCTGCTACGGGCCAGGCAGTAGGTGGACTTGGCCTGATGTCCCCCATTTCACTGGTGAACAGTTGTCACTTGAACGGCTTGTTCTGAGGGCTCAGTCATACATTCCGCAAACATTTGTTGATCGCCCTTTGTATTCCAGACCCTGTGTTTAACTGCACGGTTACAGCAGGAGAGAAAAGAGATTCTACAGTCACGGCCCTCATGGAAATTACATGTGGGTGGAGGAGGGAGATCATCCACAAGCAAAAGAACAATGGGAGTCAGCACACTTAAGGGCTCTGTAGGACCACAGGGTTGTTATTGTCAGGTGCTGCCAACTTCCATGTCACTTTGCCAGAGACTCTTTTCCACACCTTGTAAGAGTTTTTTTTTAAGAAAAGTTTCAAACGTGTGGAAGAGCCCCTGGCAAAGGAACATGTGAGTTTATATCTCAAGGGAGAATAGAAGTTAGTTAAGCCAGAGATGTGATGAGCTCCCAGCAAAGGGAGCAGAATGTGCAAAGGCCCAGAGGCAGGAAGGAGCATGATTGTTCTCAAGACATGGAAAGCACACTGGTAAAGGTAGAGCTTAGGGAACCTGGAGAAGGAATCTGCTGTTGCAAAGCCTGATGTGCAAGGCAAAGGACTTGAGACACACCTAAAGGGAATGAGACACAGAGGTCTTCACCCATTAACTCATTCAGTCCTATTTGTAGGACAGGAACAAATTCACCGATTATTATTTCTCTGATTTTGTATCAGACTCTCATCATGCAAATGTTATCACACTATGTATCAACCTTATCTCCTGTCAGCTGCTTGCATTTATGTTTAGTCTCACAATAACTATGGTGTCATGAACAATTCCATGTAATGCATGAGTTCCTGTCTTCTAAAAAGGATCCTTTATGATAACGGGTTAAGCAACCAGGGTGTGTGATGAGCGAGGCTGGACACATTCTTCAAACTGTGAGATGATGACAAAGCCCTGGCCACCACCACCCCACCCCAATCAAAGGAGTTTCGCATGGACTCTGATTCTCAGCTGCCCGGGTGCCCTCCAGGCTTCTGGGTAGTGAAAGCTGGCGTTTCTCAGCTGTGCTTTAGGCGATCAACTAGAGTCAGGTTTCTTGGCATCTGATGCCCAAATGTCTACAGGGCCTATGCTTCTTCTGACTTTCCTGCCTAAGAGGAATAGCCAGGGTCTCGGGACTCTTCTGGATTCCCCGAAGGCTTTGCCCGGCTGTGACACAGCTTCACAACTGTGTCACAGCTTCTCGTTTGTCAAAGACGACCCAGATTTCTGTGTGGAGAATGGGTTGGAGGCAGCTGAGTCTGGGGCTTTGTGGGTCAGTGCGCTCTCTCTGTACTTGTATATTACAAGACTTGGAGGAGATTCAGAATCTCCCTCGTGTGCCCTCTTTGTGTATCTGCACCCCGGAAAGTCGACCTCGAGCAAGCATCTTCAAAGTGGGCACTCTTTGCTTGTATTTATATAACTAGGATGATGGGATTGGATTCATTTGGTTTTCTCTCTCTCTCTCTCTCCTCTCCTCTCCTCTCCTCTCCTTCTCTCATACACACACATATAGCTTGATATCAATACCTATTTCTATACATCTCTATAGATATACTAGCTGTGATTTAGCTCAGTTGGTAGAGCCCAGCTCTGCAGTCTCTGAGGTCCCAGGTTTGATTCCCAGTGCCACAGAAATGGGAGAAGGACATGGAAATCCACTCCTAAGGCAATCCTGAAACTATCAGCCATTGAAAAACCTATGAGGGTTGCTAAGAGACATGGCTCGACAGCGCCTAACAGCAACATAGATATACAGTATTCACCTATGTATACACATATAGACAGATTCAATTCTATGCTGGGGTTTAGCTCCATTGGTAGAGTGCCACCATTTCACTCTCTGAGGACCTGGATTCGATCCTCAGCACTGCAAAAATGGGAGAAGGACATGGCATCCCACTCCCAAAGCAATCCTGAAACAATCAGCCACTGAAAACCCTATGAATAGCAGAGATGCACTATCAATAATATCGGGAATGGCACAGCATCAAGAGTGGTTCATTCTGTTGTACCTTGTGTCACTACGAGTTGGACCCGACTTAACAGCACCCAACAACAACAATTGATTTGGGAGTCAGCTGCTAGGTCCTTCTCCTTAGTCTGTCTTAGTCTGGAAACTCAGCTGAAGGACCTGGATTCGATCCTCAGCACTGCAAAAATGGGAGAAGGACATGGCATCCCACTCCCAAAGCAATCCCGAAACAATCAGCCACTGAAAACCCTATGAATAGCAGAGATGCACTATCAATAATATCGGGAATGGCACAGCATCAAGAGTGTTTCATTCTGTTGTACCTTGTGTCACTACGAGTTGGACCCGACTTAACAGCACCCAACAACAACAATTGATTTGGGAGTCAGCTGCTAGGTCCTTCTCCTTAGTCTGTCTTAGTCTGGAAACTCAGCTGAAACCTATCCACCATGGGTGGCCCTGTTGGTATCTGAAATACTGGTGGCATAGCTTTCAGCATCACAGCAACACGCAGGCCCCCACAGCACGACAAGCTGACGGACCCATGGGGAGGTCCCTTATTAGTTCATTTTAAGCCCTATTCCCCATCATAAAATAAGCTGTCTGCTTTGACCCAAACTCACGGCCTACATCTCCATTCACAATCTGGGTGACATCCTGCCTTGCCCTCCAAATGATCAAAGCCTGGCAAAGTAGGACGAGAGCACTCACAAATCCAAATACTCACCATCCGCTCTCTACGTGTCTTTCCAAGACTCTGGAACCAGCCTCAGATTGAATCCCAGCTCTACCACTGTCTAGCTAGGAGAACTTGGGTTCCTCCTCGTGCCTCAGTTTCCCCAGATATATGACTTGGAGACAATAATAGGTCCCAACCCAAAGCACTGTCACGAATTGGTATTCATAAGCACTTAAAATATTACCTATCATGTTGCAGCCATCAGAATTCTCCACAGAAACAGAACCAATAGAATATATTGTTGTCATTGTTGTTAGGTGCTGTTGAGTTGGGTCTGACTCAGCAGCTTTTGTAGGGTTTTCAATGGCTGATTGCTTCAGGAGTGGACTGCCACATCCTTCTCTCATTTGCGCAGTGCTGGTCCTCAGGAAGTGTGGAACAGCACTCTGATTGAGCTAAATCCCAGCCCAATAGAATGTGTATATATTATATAATACACACACACACACACACACACACACACACACACACACACACACGTATTATAAGGGGATTTATTGGATTTCGTACATGATGGAGCAGGGCAATGCCATAGCTGTGCCTGTAGAGAGCCTGGTGGCCTCTCAGTCCAAGAGCTGGAAACCTGGAAAATCTCTGAGGTCAGGAAGCACCCTGGGAAGTCTGATGTTGAATGCATGTGGAAGCTGGGGACAGTATTGTCTATCATCCCCAGATGGTGGCAGTTACAGAGAGAGGGAGAGG